>VZSZ01000600.1:10580-36203 GCA_013398815.1 Ibidorhyncha struthersii
CCACGCCAGCTCGCAACCAACGCCGGTGCCACGCCGGCTTCAGGGGCTCCACACCTTCCTCCTCCAGAGCATCCCTGCCCTTCCTACCCCTCCCTGCCATAGCACGAGTCGGCTCCGCTTTCGGATTATGCCCCGTCTAACGCGCAGGCGGCAGCTCCCCGGGATCCAGGCGGATGAGAGGCGCTTAGAGAAATACAAGGTCACATCTGCAGGTTGAAGTCAAAACACAGACGCGGCTCTCCCCCACCGCTCCGCCCTCCTCTGCGCTCTCGGTGGCTTCGCCGTTCCTGATGCAACGTAAAGCGACGGGGGGGCTGACTTCTGCTTCTTGAAGCGGCATCTCTCCTAAAAGCGACTTCTCATGCTTTGCTCGGCTCCAGCACCCCCTGAAACACCCGCTGTGCCGCGCTTGCGGCGAGGCGGTGAGCATCCTACCGCAGGCTGGTGGGGGAAAACAGACCCCAGATGAGCTTCTCCTCGGAGCCCAGTGGCTCCGAGCGAGGGCTCTCCTTGCTTAGTGCAAACACCACCTTCCTCCCTGTTCCTCTCCTGGTGCTTCCAGGCTTTACCGGCATTACCGCGTTTCCTCCTCCACGCCGATGTTGGCACAAGGATCTTTCCGGTGCATCCTCCGTTAAGCCCCAGCAGCTGATAACCACGGCCCGGGATTTTCGGGAGGGTGCTGCAGGACTTTGGTGGTCATATCCCTGAAAATTCAAAGGGTGGTTCTGGGCTGGATGTCTTGAAGGGTGTTTGCAACACCCTTCCCTTGGCCGACGGGCTCAGTTCCTGCCAATAACTATCTGCTTCGGCAAGAAAACCAGCTCGCATGGCCCCTGAAATTGAAAGGCTTTAAAGAAAATGCCATTTTCATGCCCCTCACCCAGCGATTTACTGCACTCCCCAGCAAGGAATCACGGTGGGGAATCGCTGCCGGACGACTCCCGCTGCGGTCGGTGTGAGTTGCTCTTTGCTGGACCCAATTCTGTCCAAACCAAGCCACCAGGTTAATCCCGGATCCTTTGTTGCTGCAAACCCAGTATTTCGCGCCCAGTACATCATAAGCCCCTTTGCTGCTCTCCAGCGCTAATTCGGTGGAGATGCTGATGCAAGCACCGGGGCTTTTCTCTTCCCTCTTCTGCTCGAATCCTCTCAACTCGCTGAAAGGAGGATGGGGAGGGCTGGCAAGGGCGTCCGCAGACGCAGATGGGGTCTGCGCCTGCACCTCATCCTGCATCTCCCTGGGGCGCAGAGCCTGCACCTACTCCAGCTTTTTCCTCTTTTTTTTTTTTTTTTTCAAAATTAAGCCGATTCGACCGGGAATTCCAACAAAAGGGGATTGCAGTCGGTTGGAAGCCTTGAGATTTGAGGTGGGAGGTCTGGGGTGACCGATCCCTGAGGTGGTGGGGGGTGATCCCGCACGCGCTGCTCCGGGTTCCCCATCCCCGGCTCTATTTCTAGGGGCGGCAGAGCCCACTTCTCCCCGTGCTTTCTTCCAGGGAGCGCAGGCATCTTTTCAAGGCGCTAAACACTCACCCTTAGGTGGTTTGCTGAGAGCAAACAGACACTTGAATCAGAGCTCCGTGTTTGCCTCGGCTGTTTGGTTTGTGAGCTCAGCATCACAGCCCCTATCTTATCACCTAACGAGGGAGCCCTAATCGGAGGGAGGACCCAGACGTGGTATCGGCGAGCAGAGCCCATCACGCAGCCGTATTGCTTCAGCCTGGGAATTTTCCAAGGGAGATTTTTTGCTGCCTTTTTCCTCCTGGGAAGCTGATCCACCCAGGAGTCCACTTGTACCTCTCCCACGGCTGTTGAGTGGCTTTAAAGGGGGATTTTTGGTTGTCAGGCTGGGTCCTGCTGCTGCTTCGCGGTGAGGGTCGGTGAGCGGTCAAGGGAAAGCTGGTTAGATACGGTTCCGTGGGCCATGAGCCTCGCGGGGAGGGTTTGGCCGAAGTACCGGGCACGTGGAGGGCTGGGCAGGACGGGAGGACAGCCTCGTCCCCGGCTCCTTGGCCTTTTTCTTGGGGTGATGTCCGTTCCTCCTGAGTTCTCTCCAAGGAGCTGAGCAACCTGTGACCCTCTTGGCTCGGGCATCCTTAGCCCTGGCATATTTATCAGCCCCCTGAGGTATTTTTCATGCTCTGCTGCCAAGCAAAACGGCGTCTGTGCCGCTGGCAAGGGAAGCAGGAGTACGGCTTGACCCCGGGTTGGGGCAGAACACGATGCCAGCGGTGCCAAACCCAGACATCGCCTTCAGCTCTACCCATCCGCGGCTGAGGCCAAATCCCCACGGTGGGCTCACCGGTGACATTGGGACAGCGAGGAGCTTCACTGAGGGTTTTCCTGGTGCATTTTTCAGCATCCGCGTAAAGGGACGTGGCCGAGGCATGCCCCACGGCTGGCAGACAGTCTGCAGAACGAGCTGCCAAACTGGTTTAAACCTCATCCCTGCAAAGGGTCAACGCGGGCGCAAGGCGAGGAGGAGAAGGGAATATCCAGGGTTTGACTGCCCCGACGCACGAGCTCGGGCGCTGCAGTGCTCTGCCAGTTCCCATGCCGTTCTCCAGCGCCGTTTTGGACATCTCTTGGCTACGCTGCCTCGCTCAGAGCTGTGCCCAGGGCGTTATTCGAGGAGGGATGAGTTGCAAAGCTTTGATAGGGTCCAGGTTTGGGGTGCTCCGTGGTTCTGGGTTAACGGCTCTTGCAGGGGGTGTGTGCGTTGCTCCAGAGATGAAGTGAGGGTCGGCCAGAGCCTGCGCGGGGACTTGGCTGAACTTCAGCTTTGGTTAAAATAACGGTTTAACTGCCTCAGTCCCTCCTCGCCCCCCCCGCCGGTTGATCTTGGGGCGTAACCTTAACCGTCGGGACTGCAGCCTGCGCAGGGGCGCTTGGCATGGGCTGGCACCAGCGACAGCCGGGTCCCGACCTGCCCGGCATCACCCCCAGGGTGATAAGCTGACCCCCCTGGAGCGATGCGCTGACCCCCCCCATCCTCCACGCCGAGCAGCAAGGGCATCAAACACTGCTCAAGACCTCCGAGCCCCTCTTATTCCTCATCTTATTTCCCCGGAGCACGCGGACTGCCTTTCATAGACCTTTTCAGCAGCCGAGGGACTTTATAAAGCTGCTCTCAGCCCGGGCTCCGAGTCCCAGTCCGTCACCATCCGCAGTTCCCTCGCCCCTGGTCCTCGGAGGGTCAGCCCCAGGAAAGACGCCAGGACAGATGGACGCCCCGCAGGCTTGGACGGGCGAGCTGCCTTTTCAGCTGGAGTCACTGGAGATGCTGGCTGGCCTGGTGTCATTTGAATACTAATAAACCACACTTTTTGTTTCAACTGTAGCCCCTTTGTAAAAGCATCGGCGGGCACAATGCGGCCCCCGGGCGCTGTAATCTGCCCGGGGGAGCCAGCGCAGCACATTTAATGCATTCAGAAATCAAACAGTGCTGATAGAGGGCTTTCCCCCATCCCTCTCTCTCCCCACACCGCTAGGTATTTAAAACAGCCAGCTTGGCGCTTTTCCCGCATCCCAGGTCTCAGCCGGTCCGAAATTCAGCGAGCTGCCTTGGTGCCCGGTGCAATAAAAAAAAAAATAAAATAAAAAAAAAAAACAAGCAGGAGGTGAAACCTTTGGGTCTTGGAGGCAACAGGACCCCGGGGCTCCTCTTGGCCAACACTCTGCTTCCCACGGCTGCCCGGGGAAGGCAGCAATGAGTCCCCGAAGGACTTTTAGAATTAGGTTTTTTGGGTTGGTTTTTTTTTTGCTATTACTGTTATGTTTGTGTGACTGTTGAGTATTCCAGGTTTTTTTTTCCTAGATGTTCTCTTCAGCTCTAGGATCCTAATATATACATCTGNGATTTAGGAGCTTTCGCGAGCATCCGGCATCAATAGGGTCAGGAACAGCTCTGCCGTCTTCTTCCTTATGGAGCCTGAGGCTGGAGCTCTCCTTCCCCCGGAGCGCTGTGGGTTTGGGCATGGGCTTGTCTGGATGGGGCCGGTGGGATCTGTCCTCCGGCCAGCGGATGTGCTTCTAGCTCAGCCACCGCCTCCGCGCACCCTACCCAGGGCATCAGGCGACGTCTCAACGATGTTGCTTTCATCCCCCATCAGCTATGGGGTGCCAGGGATGCAGAGGAGGGGCAGGAAATACAGCCACAGCTCCGATAAAATACCGAAAAAATATAAAAGATAACAACAATAAATAAAATAATGAGAAAATATTACAAAAGAATACCTTCCCCTCATATTTTGAGGTGGTTGGTTACTTCCTCGCCTGCTCCGGGGCTGTCTGGCGCGGGCACCGGTGCTGCGGAGAGGGACCCTCCCGAGTTAAGGGTTGTTCTTGTCTGGGCTCCCACAGAGGATGGGGACTTCTTGGCGCTGGACCTCGGTGGCACCAATTTCCGCGTGCTGAGAGTGAAGGTGTCCGACAACGGCCTGCAGAAGGTCGAAATGGAGAATCAGATCTACGCCATCCCCGAGGAACTCATGCGAGGCAGCGGGGTGCAGGTGGGTTCACCTCCCGCTCTCCCGGGCAGCCCCCCAACCCCAGGGCTTCCCCCCGTGGGGGGGGAACCACCTATCTCGGGGCACCCCTCCTGCCTGAGGGGAGGGCTGCTGTCACCCCAAGACCCTGAGCTGTGTGACGGGGTTGGAGCAGCGTCCTGTCGCTGCCTTGCCCAGCAGGATCCGGGGAGATCCTTACCTTCCTTTGCCTGGAGCTGCTAATCCCTGACACCACGATGGGTGAGGACCATGGAGGCGTCACGTAGGTGACAGACCACCGGTCCCTCAAGCGGGCAGGGACGCTCTGGTGCATCGGCTCGGTCGGGGCGGCCGGGCGAGGGCTCACTCTTTGCCTTTTTTCCCCAGCTCTTCGACCACATCGCCGAGTGCTTGGCCAACTTCATGGAGAAGCTGAAAATCAAAGACAAGAAACTCCCCCTTGGGTTCACCTTCTCCTTCCCGTGTCACCAGACCAAGCTGGATGAGGTGAGTGACGGTCTCGCCTCCTCGCGGGGGTTGTGGCTGGGATGCGGTGGGACGGGGACGAGCTCTCGCTGCGGGGGCAATAGCTGTCCCACACCAATTTAGCTTGGGCTTTTAATTAGCTCGTTGGGTTTGGGTTTGACTTTACCCAAGTCCTGGTGCTGATGGGAGTGTAGGATGTGTCCTGGGGCTTGTTGGGTTTAATTAGCTCATTGTTGGGTTTAATTAGCTCATTGGGTTGGGTTTGACTTTGCACAAGTCCTGGTGCTGATGGGAGCGTAGGATGCGTCCCGGGGCTCGCGGGGGTCTAGGAGGTGATGTTTACCGTGCCGGTTGCTCCATGCTTCCGCTCTGCACGGATGCCTCCACGGAAAGCGGCTTTTTCCCCCCTCTGCAGACAGAGCTGAAGGAGAGCGGCTGCGGCGCGGAGAGCAGCTCCAGCCGCCCGCGGCCAAAGGCAGCCCAGACGTGCCGAGCATCACATCCCCCGTCACGCATGCAGGGAGAAGGGGAGGCGGGGGGGTGTCACCCTCCCCGGCTGCTCACCATGCTCCGGGCAGCCGGGAATCGATGGCTGTCAGCTCCGCTCAGCCATGCCGGCTCTCTGCCGGGAGCTGGTGACCTTGCTGGGAGACTAAACATCTCGGCAAGCCGAGCCCAGCTGAGGCACGTGGCCCCTCTCCTGCCACCCACGGCCTCTGCCGGGCTCTTGCTCTTGGAGGGGAGGGGGGAGGCTGGTGCTTTCCTTGCCCTTATCTCACCCGGCTTCCCGGGCAGGATTGGAAAGGAGGGCGGCTCCATGGCGTGCTGGCGATCCAGCACGTCCTCCCCGGGGCGGGAACGCAGCGGCATTGCGTACCAGGGATGGGGCAAGTCATGCTCTCGTGCCTGAGCGATTCAGCAAAAGTAATGAGGAAGAAGATTTAACGCTTTCCTCGTGGTGGTAGCGCGGGCTGTAAAAGAAAAAAACGTGAAGAAGCTGGGAGAGGAAGCATCTGTCCCCAGTGACCTTGTGCGGATCGCGTCTCTCCGTGCCTCAGTTTCCCCGTGTGTAAGGCAGGGCGGGGTTTGCCTCGCTAAGGCGTCTGGGGCTCTGGGGTTGGAGATTTCGAAAGCCATCGAGTCCTTTCACTTCCCCCAGGGCTCAGCGCAGCTTCTGGCCGGGTGACTGCGGTGGCTCTGCTGGGTGGGGAGGCACCCGGTGCCTCCGGCCGCAGGGGATGGCGAGACCCCCATCCCTCGGGGGTGGGGCAAGGAGCTCTCCGTAGGCTTTGGGAATCACAGGTTTTGTTCCGGGGCATCATAAAACCCAGTCACGGGAATCACATGCCCTCCTGCTGGCAGGAGCAACGAGCGAGTCGCGTGCTATTTCGCGGCCATAAACTTTATCTGCGCGGAGACGCGGAAATCGTTGCTGATACGGCGGCTCACAAGCTGATAACAGGGAGGGCCTCACCTGCGGTGCTGTGTGTCCATCCAGCCCTCGCCTTGCACCGGGGAGCCCTTGAGACGCATGGCTTGGTGGGTCTGTCCTCTGAGCATTCCTTCTTGCTGTTCCTCCGTAGAGCATCCTCGTTACGTGGACGAAGGGATTCAAATGCAGCAGCGTGGAGGGGAAAGATGTGGTGTCGATGCTGCGCAAGTCCATCAAGAAAAGAGGGGTAAGAGGTTGGGCAGGTCTATCACCTCCTGGTGTGGTGGGACGAGGGCACGTGGCTCCCTGGGACAGGACACTTCCCTTGGCTCCCCCGTGACAGCAGAGATGTTTCGGTCTGTTTTGACCACGCTGACTCAATCTCTCCCCTCTCCACCATCTCAGGACTTTGACATTGACATCGTGGCTGTGGTGAATGACACCGTCGGGACCATGATGACCTGTGGCTACGACGATCATAACTGCGAAGTTGGCCTCATTGTTGGTGAGCTGCAGCAAGTGGGGGGAGAATCGGGGTCCATGTATCCGTGAACTCCAGAAGGAGATCACATTTCTTGCAGATTTCAGGGTTTTTCTGGGGGGAAAAAGGGAGGCGATAGTGATGTTAGAAAACCAGCATTGCCCAGTGTTTGCTTTCTTCCATCTTCACTTTCTATGGCTGTTGCTAATTATGGGGAATAAGGGAAAAGGAGCATCATCTCACCGCGTCCCCGTGCTTGGTTCAGGTACCGGTACCAACGCCTGTTACATGGAAGAGATGAGGCACATTGACCTGGTGGAAGGGGACGAAGGTCGGATGTGCATCAACATGGAATGGGGAGCCTTCGGTGACGACGGCGTGCTCAACGACATCCGGACAGAGTTCGACCACGAGATAGACATGGGCTCGCTCAACCCCGGCAAACAATTGTAAGCAGATTCTTGGCTTCGGCTCAGGCTTGGGGTTTGCTCTGCATTGTCCGTCCTCCCATGGCGCTGGCGTTAGGGGGACCGAAGAGGTCGTCCTAGTTAACTAGGTCACCACGTCCTCCGCCGTGCCAGCTACACCAATGCAAATAGGGGCCGTACCACGAATTTGGGTCGGTACGCCCAACTGAACCACTCAGCACCCGCTTCCCTCGCCAGCCTTTCACTTGACTGTGTTGATTTCTGTTTCTTTGCCCTGGCGATGAAGTTATCCGCCAGCCAAGGCAAACACCACCACCTAATGTCCACATCCAAGTCCTACAGATCTCCCATTCCCCAGGTGGCTTCCGGCAGCGTGGGTGGGATTTGAGGGGTCTCTGCAAACGGACAGCCCCCCCCCATCAGCTAGCCATAAGTTCTCCTTGCAGAACGATGGTTACATCATCGTGGCTTTATTTTTTCTCAGTGAGGGGATAAACTACTCTGGAAAGAGATTACCTGGATTGCTTTGGGGCCTGGAAGGCTGCCAGGTGTTTTTAAGATCAACCTGCGGCCGCCTCACGGCGCAACGCAGCCAAACAAACGCGTCTTGTGCTTTCCCCCGTCGGCAGGTTTGAGAAGATGATCAGCGGGATGTACATGGGAGAGCTGGTCAGACTCATCCTGGTGAAGATGGCCAAGGAAGGGCTCTTGTTTGGAGGAAAGCTCACACCAGATCTGCTCACTACTGGCCACTTTGAGACCAGATATGTCTCTGCTATTGAGAAGTAAGTAGGATCCGGATGGTTTCTTAGGGTCCCAGCCCATCTCCTGACATCTGTGCTGGGGGAAAACAGGACCCATCACAGTGTTATCCGCTGAGCAAACCATGACACTTCGGATGGCAAAAGCTGGATTTCCAGGCATGAATCCTTTTTTGTTCTTTGATGTGCAGGGAGAAAGAAGGGCTGCAGAAAGCCCATGAGATCCTCACCAAGCTGGGCCTGGAGCCATCTCATGAAGACTGCGTGGCCACCCACCGCATCTGCCAGATCGTCTCCACCCGCTCGGCCAACCTGTGCGGGGCCACCCTGGCAGCCGTGCTGCGACGCATCAAGGAGAACAAAGGGGTGGACCGGCTGCGGTCCACCGTCGGCGTGGATGGCTCTGTCTACAAGAAGCATCCTCAGTGAGTCCAGGAGGATAGGCAAGGCTGGTGGGGGGGAGAGGGTGAAAGAGCACAAATCTGTTCCTGCCAGCAGTGGATAAAGCTTGGCACAAGCAGAGCATCTCCAGATATTCCCCTGGGCACCTCCGTTTGGATCGCAAATGGTCATTCGCAACCTCAGAGGGTCACATCACCCGTGGTGGCATACTCAGGTCCTCTTTTCTCCTCCGTAGCTTTGCCCGGCGCCTCCATAAGACAGTGCGGAAGCTGCTGCCGGACTGCGAGATCCGTTTCGTGAGGTCAGAAGATGGAAGTGGCAAAGGAGCAGCCATGGTGACGGCGGTGGCCTACAGACTGGCTGCCCAGCACAAGGCACGGCAGAAGATTTTGGAGGCGCTCAAGCTGAGCCACGACCAGCTCCTGGAGGTGAAGCAAAGGATGAGGATAGAGATGGAGAAGGGGCTGGGCAAGGAGACGCACGCAGAGGCAACGGTGAAAATGCTGCCCACCTACGTGTGCTCAACTCCAGATGGGACAGGTGAGGCACCATGGGTATAAGCCCGCGTGGGGTAAAGAGCCAGCGTCACTGCTCCCAACATCTGCACCGCTTTGGGAAGGGCTGGGACCTTTGCCGTGGCCAGTTGCGTCTTCGTGGTGGGAGTGGCACAAAGCTTTTTAACCACCAGTATGATACTGGGGAAAGCGGCTGAGCCTCCAGGACGTTCTGCACTTGACTTAAGACAAAGCCTGGCTTTCACTGTGGTTTTTGCCGCCGCAGGTTTCTCACCACCATTGTCCTGGGTTGTGCTCCCATTTCTCTGTGGCTTGGGTGTGCACCTACCCCTTGGCTTGAAACCCTGGGATTTCCCCAAGTCTGGAGCAAACCTCCATCGCCTTCCCACCGGCACCTGCTCTTCTCCCTTCCCAGCCACGCTTTGGTTTCTGGTCCTCTCCTAGGAAGAGGGCAGATTCGGGTCAGCTTTGTGCCACACTCACGATGCCCCTTGTCGGGCTCTCTCTCCTAATGATACTCTCTTGGGTTTCAGAAAAAGGAGATTTCCTCGCCCTGGACCTGGGAGGTACCAATTTCCGTGTGCTGCTAGTGCGTGTGAGGAACGGGATGAGGCGCGGCGTCGAGATGCACAACAAGATCTACTCCATCCCAGTGGAGATCATGCAGGGGACAGGAGAGGAGGTGAGGATGGGCAGCTGGAGGTGGAAAACCGGGGCACCTTCCCTGGGGTGGCAGCAGAAGTGGCAGGCAGTAGATCAGCTGCGTAGTTGGTAGACCAGTGCTGGCTGACCACCGGAGCTGGACTTGCCTTCCTCTGCTTTCCAGGGTGCAAGCCCAGGAGAAGGCTGGTGCTCTCCTGCCTTTAGAGCAGCGAGTTCTGCCCAAGGCTCCAGGGTTCGAAGTGTGCTTTAGGAAGCTCGAGACTGTTCTTTAGGTTGGAAATTGTGTTATTCCCAGACATCAGTGAACCCCTCCCTGAATCCCACATACTCCATAAGGGCAGATAAGCATCATCCCCGTTTCCCAGATAGAGAAACCACAACACAAGCAGTAGGAGATGTCTCCAGAGTCTTATTTGCAGATGGAAGGAGTTTTGCAAACCACTCCAGGCAGTGCTCAGGGACTGGGAGTGTTTCTAGCAGCCAGGCTCTGGGGATACCTTGCAGAGGGACCGGATTCCCATGTCACCCCTGGGAAGCTGGTCACCTCCCTGCTACCCCCTCCATCCCTCTGGGTGCAGCACAGGACCTGCAAGGTGGAGGTATCACAGTGATACGACCGCGTTGTCAGTGGAGAGGAGGATGAAGGAGGAGCTGGTTTGGGTTTGCTCACCTTACACAGTGCAGAGCAGCATCCCGGTCTGTTCAAAGCCCTGTCGGCTTGGGAATGGATCGGCATCTCCAGCGGGTCAGGCGGGGTGGCATCCAGCTGAGTTTCTTGCTTCAATGGTAACTTCTCCTTTTGGCTTTGTGCACTCAGCTCTTCGACCACATCGTGCACTGCATCTCCGACTTCCTGGAATACATGGGAATGAAGGGTGTATCACTCCCGCTCGGATTCACATTCTCCTTCCCTTGCCAGCAGAACAACCTGGATGAGGTAACTCCCAACCCACCTCATGGCACGCGTGTCCAGTACCCAGGTGTCGTGGTTTGGGCTGAAAAGCCAAAACACACTGGAAACTACGTACCAGCGTCAATGACCACGTGGCAGGTCAGATAGAGACCCAAGAGAGGGGGAAGGCAGGAGCTCGGACCTGCAGATGCTTCTGAAAAGCTCCTTTGCTGCATCAAAGTAGCTGCAGATCCCTTGAGCTCTGGAGACAACCCAGTTGAGGTGTCCTCCACGTGTGAGGATCTGACCACAGAGAGCTGGTGGACGTGGGGTTGCTGTCCCTCCCGCCCTGGGTGATTTACCGTGGGGTATTTCCACAACAGGGGATTCTCCTGAAGTGGACAAAAGGTTTCAAGGCGACCGGCTGCGAAGGAGAAGATGTGGTGAACCTGCTGAAGGAGGCAATTCACAGGAGAGAGGTGAGTGTCCATGTAGCTGTGAGAAGCTGGCTGCTTGCTCCCACACCTCAGCTGTCTTCGGCATCTTTAATTGGTCTGTAAAGCAAATTAATGGGCTGAGCACAGCCTAATGACTGTCTGAATTTTAACAACCACCCTTAGTCATCACTCGAGGTTGGATTTTCAGACCCCGGAGCTAAGAGCTGGCTTCTGGCCAGGGCTGGAGCAGGCTTGTCTCGCCATGAGTTTGGGAGACACCGTGCTTGTTTCTTCGGTGCAGACCACCCAAAGCTCCTGCCCTGGGGGCTGTTTCTGGCCAGGGCTGGAGCAGACTTGTCTCACCATGAGTTTGGGAGACACCATGCTCATTTCCTCCATGCGGACCATCCAAAGCTCCTGCCCTGGGGGCTGTTTCTGGCAGGGCTGTCCCAGTGTGCCACCTCCTCTGCAGTTGCGTCTTGCTGGAGGTGTCTTGAGGTTTGAGTGTCCACCTGCAGACAGGTCCTTTCCCAGTCCTGGGAGCAGATGTAGCAAGCTGTGTCCTCCAGGAACAGCTGTGTCCTCCAGGAATAACCCATACAATGCCATCCCTCTGCAGGAATTTGACCTGGACGTGGTCGCGGTGGTAAACGACACAGTTGGCACCATGATGACCTGTGGGTACGAAGACCCGTATTGCGAAGTTGGGCTGATAGTCGGTGAGGACTGAAACTTTCTTATGGAGTTCCTCTGCTCGCGGTCCCGAATGTGCTCCCGTGGGGTTCTCCTGGCTGCAGAAGGTGTCTGAGGGCTTTTACCTTGCGTACGCACCCCACTTCTCTGACGGCCCCATTGAAAGATGCTTCTCTCTCTGCAGGCACAGGCAGCAACGCCTGTTACATGGAGGAGATGAGGAACGTGGAGCTGGTGGAAGGGGAGGAGGGCAGGATGTGTGTCAACATGGAGTGGGGGGCGTTTGGTGACAACGGGTGCTTGGATGACATACGGACAGAGTTTGACTTGGCGGTGGATGAGCTGTCTCTCAACCCTGGGAAGCAAAGGTGTGTGGTGGCTTTGGGGAGCTGGGAAGGGAGCCGCGATGAGGCTGGGCGTTCCCAAACGGTTCAGTGCTGCCCCTCCAGCCTCTTGGTGGATCATCAGGGGATGAGTCTGGCTTTGCGACGCACTGATGCGTCCCTTGTCCCATGCCCGCAGGGTGGGGACCGCGCTGCTGGACTCGCTCCAGGGTGTCAGGCATCTGGCAGAGCTAGGATCCCGACCCAGACCCAGTGATCCTTCTTGTCCTGACGCCCAGCCTTGCCCTCTCCTTCCCAGGTTTGAGAAGATGATCAGTGGGATGTACCTGGGGGAGATCGTTCGAAACATCCTGATGGATTTCACCAAGCGAGGGCTGCTCTTCCGGGGACGGATCTCAGAGAGGCTGAAGACCACCGGGATCTTTGAGACAAAGTTCCTGTCCCAGATAGAAAGGTGAGGTCCTACCGGCGGGGCGGGCACCGGCTCTGGCCTTCCAGCTGCGGAGCAGAGCCGATGTAGCTTGGGGAAAGCATTCCCAGGGCTTGTGGGAGAAGCCCCACGTGCTCAGTCTAGAGCCAGGATGACATAGGGTGGTGCAATGCAGATAACTCGGCAAAATCCACGTGGTTCTGTCAGCGCCGGTGATGAGAGACAGGGAAACTGTCTGGGGTGGGCAACACAGATGCCTCTTTGTCCTCTGCCCTGGACAGAGAGAGGCCATGGCTTCAGTAGCCATCACGCTCTAAGTCAATGGCTTTGTCCTGACATAACTTCACTGATTAGGATGTGACATCAGAGCCACATCCAGGTCTGGAAGCTGAGGTTAGAGGGGAGCTGTAGAGTCCCTCCGGTCAGTGTCACAAGTCCCTGGGCTCTGCAGGATGTAGATAAGAAAGGGGAAGCCACACCTCCAAGTTGCTCCATCTCTTAATCCCTCCTGGCCCTCGTGTCCTCCCCAGCGACTGCCTGGCCCTGCTCCAGGTCCGCTCCATCCTCCAGCATCTCGGCCTGGAGAGCACGTGCGACGACAGCATCATCGTGAAGGAGGTGTGCGCGGTGGTGGCCCGGCGGGCAGCTCAGCTCTGCGGGGCCGGCATGGCAGCCGTGGTGGACAAGATCCGGGAGAACCGTGGGCTGGACTTCCTCAAGGTCACGGTTGGCGTGGATGGGACGCTCTACAAGCTGCACCCTCAGTGAGTTCTCGGTGGTGGGCGGTGGATGGGTGGCTGTCCTCTAAGGAGGCTCATGCTGGTGCAGCTGCTCATCTCAGGCAGACGAGGTGCTATGTAAGAGCCAGTGTGGGAAGCTTCATGGGGCAGTTGGAGAGGAGAGGAGAGGAGGTATTTTAGGGTCTCAAGGACTGGCAGGAGCTCACTGACCTAAACTCTGTCAAGGCACAGCAGGAACCAGCTGCTCCCTAAAGGATGGGGCACCAGGACAGATAACACAGCAGGGACCTCGTGCTAGCCAGGACCCGGTCCCACCGTACCTGAGGGGTTGACCCAGAGATGGTGACCAGGTTCAACCAGGAGTCCGGCTCATCAGGCAAAGTCATGGGGATGAGCCAGGTCTAAACCAAGAAGTTTAGATCCAAGATCTGGATCAAGAAGACCCATGGCCAAACTGGGACTACACCTGAGCTGAAGGCTGGTTCTTCCAAGACAACAGAGCTCCAGCAGGGCCTAAAGACACGGAGCTGAGCTTAAATAGGGCTCAGGGATCCATGGGTAGAGGGAGGGCTCTGAAGGTCCCCCCAGGTGAGGCTGGTCAGGGCTATTAAGGTTTATTAGTGCTCTCAGGGCTTGGTGGGACTTGAGAAGGGGTCAGATTTGGTCTGGAGTTGAGGGAGAACATGAGTATGTTGTGCTAACTGTAAACTTGGGCTGAAGTGTGGAAACTTAACGCCTCCCAGTGCCTCCTACCCGGCAGCTCTCTCTCCGTCCATCTTTCCCCTTTGTGTCCGTAGCACTCTGAGACTCTGTTGGAGGCAGAACCACACAGACAGGTGTGGTTTGTCCCCTGTGGGGCCAGTGCCTTCAGCCCAGGGCAGGTTAAATCAGCATCTCCTCCTTCCCCGCCTGTGCCCCACAGCTTCTCCGCCGTCATGCACGAAACAGTGAAGCAGTTGTCTCCAAAGTGCGAAGTGACCTTCCTCCAGTCGGAAGATGGCAGCGGCAAGGGCGCAGCGCTCATCACAGCGGTGGCCTGCCGGATCCGGGAGGCCGGCCAGCGATAGAAGGAAGGAGGTTTGCCGAAGANCGTGTACACACACACACACACACACACGTGGCCTCCCCTTCCAAGCAGACTCTTAGCTTTACTTGTTCTCTTGAGATACCACCAGTGGGACTGGAGATGCTGTGTGCTTTGTATAAAGAGTTGTCTTAGGAGTTTTATTGCATGCCATAAAACCGCGTAATCAAGTAAAGCTAAAAGTGTCTTTTGGCTGTCTACCTACGTTTCCAGTTAGAGCTGGACCTGCTCCACTTGCAGCCTCTGTCAAGCGCCAGCTCTCCTCCCCACACCTCCTAACCACTCTCGCATCTTCCCTAACGGCAGAAAGGATAATGCTAGAATAATTAAGACACTGCATTGTCACTTTACAGTAACTGGTACCTATTTATGTATGTCGGAGTCGTAGCGTGTCCGTGCTGTAGAAAGCGAACCTCTTTTAAGATTGGGCTAAAGACCTCCATTAGTCTTTTACCCTGATCAAGGCTGTATTATTTCCATGAAAGTCATGGTAACTCTTAAAGCACAGGGTGCAGAATCTCAACCGGCGTGTTCCGAGTCTGCACTGAGAGATACCAAGTATCTCTGTTGGTGAGCAATACTAAAGAACCTGCTGGATCCACGTTAGAGGTGTCCCTTTAACTGCTCCAGCAGAGCACGTGCCTGGAAATAATTGGGGACTCAGGGTGTAATCCCATTTCCCGACCTCTCACCCGCACCCTCCGTAGAGCGTAGTAACGTGGCATATACGCACGGTTGTGTTACACCCCCTGGAAACCACTAGCGCTCTTCCCTGGTGCGTGTGCGGATATGAGGAACCGCTACCGAGACGGGGCGGTCTCTTCCCTGCCAGTGCGCACACCCAAACGTCGTGGCCGTGTGTCTACACTTCGCGCGGTGAGTTCGGTTTGCTTCTTGTCTGTGAAATAGTTCTGCGTCTTCAGCCTTTTAGGTGACACCTGGATTTATACACTGTATATTTATGTTTCAAGAGATCTTACGTCTTTTTATGTACATAGTCTCGGGGGGGGTTATATTGCTTAGTTTTGACTTCACCTTTTAATGTCATTTAAGAATGGTACAGAGTACTTATTTTCTTTTTGTTTTCTCGTGTTATTTTTTTAATTTAAAATTTTCCTGGGGTAGACTGGAGAAAGAGACCCAAATTCCCAAGGATGGTTGTACAAGAGGTTTGGGCATTCCGAATTCATCACCAGAATGAAAGGGAAAGCAGAAAGCCAGGGATGCGATGCGATGCATGGGGAGTGGCGGGGCACTGGCAGCGAAGCTTTGCAGGGTTAGGCTGCTTTGAAACTCAGGAGAGGTTTTATTTTGCCCCCCTGCCCTCCCCAGTACTGTTTCGCTCTGGGAGGGCACAACGCTTCCTACCGCGGCGTGCGGTGGGATAACCCGGGGCTCTGCAGGGACCCGTGTCTGAGCCCGGATCCCTCCCGCTCCGCCAAACAGCGGGCACGGGCACGCACGCTCGAGTGCTGATGGTGCGCGGGGGGGGGGCTCGCAGCGAGGCGAAGGCGATCTCAAACCCCTTCGGTGAAGTTAGCAGCAATAATTGGTGTCGCCTCGTTTCCGTTTGGCATCCTCAGTGAGGGCTGTCGGCGAGCATTCCCAGCGACACGCGTGCCCGGAGCATCACTTTGCGTGCCACGGGGAGAGGCAGCAATTAATTTTTGCCAACAGAAAAGGCTCCAGATGCCCTGAGCGCTGCAGTTCTCTGCCTGAGTGAGCCGAGGTATACAGGTGGGGGTGAGCACGTCTCTGTAAATATTTAGCAGAAGATAATGAAATTCAGTGATGTACAAAAAAAGTAATAATAATTAATAATTCCCATGAACAGACCTTCAGTTTGGAGGATAGAGTTTTTGTCTATTTTTATGTATATTTTTATATTGCTTGGGGTAACCTCATTACCAAAAGTATCTCTTCTATGTTGGGGGTCAAGTTCAGTAGCACAATTTTAAAGCAAAATTACTCTTTGGGCATTTTAAATGCTTATTTTTTTTATAAGCCTCAAGACAATGATAACAAATAAGATCCGACTGTATAGAAATGATGTAAGAAACCAAGTTTAGCGGAAGTTTGAGAAGCTGTTAAATAAATTTTTGAAAGATGATACAGAAATCCTCTAACGTGGTACCCAGCAGTTGCGTGTGATTCTTTCCCGGGAAAACCAGCATTTTGCCTAGCGAAAAATTGAAATGGAAATGTTTTTTACCTGCTGCACCGTGCAGGAGGTTGTGTTAGCAGCTGTACTTTTTAAACTCTTATCCAGCTGTACCCCTTTTGAAATACGTAGCATTTTCATCAGGTAGTGAGCTAAGTTTTATACAGCTGTAGTTTTTTTGGGGGGAAAAGTGGGAAAGATTGGGACTATGGGGCAGCACTGATTTCTCAGCTGGTTCAGGCTCCAGCTCAGCAAATGGTTGGAGTGAGTGACTGAAAGGGTGAGAAGAAAACGCGGGCAGTGAAGTACCTGGTTAGCAAGGACGGGCGGAGCAGGGTCACCTCGCTCCCTTTGCCTTTCTGTGCCGCAAAGGATGGGCTGTAGCTTTACGGCATCGGGGAGGACGAGCCCCGGGCCCGTGGGGCGGTGGAGAATTGCTGAGCACATTGTCTTTGCCTGGAAGAGAGGAAATAAAGGTTATGAGTTACCTGGAGCTACAGCGGCTTTGGGTCTGTGCCACGGTGCCCGGTCTGGGGGGTAGCGGTAGCAGCAGCTCTGTGGGGCTGGCGATGCGAGGGAGCCACGTGCCAAAGCTGGAGGAGATGGAGCTAAACTTTCTGTGAGGTCAGGGAGGATTTTTGGCTGGGTGGATACCCATCCGGAGAGCCACGAGGCTCCTGTAAGGCTTGAGAGCTTTTGCTTCCCCTTCGCTTTGACTCAGAGTAAAGCAGCGTCTGGAATGTTCCTGGTTAAAAAGCAATACTTGAAGTGTTCCAAGACACCCGTGTTAACCTGTGACCGCAGATACGCTCTTGGCCCTAAGAGGGGTTTTTATTAAACACTTTGGGAAGTTTCTACTCCTTTTTGGCTCAAAGGGGACGAGCACAGGAGATGTTCGCTGTACAGTCTGATTGTAATGTTGGTGGGACTGTAACCTCACACCAAAATGTTGCCATGGGATGTCACGTGAATGTGTTTAAAATGAAGAAGGGAAGATTAAATCGTAACTATTGATATGAAGGGAAGATGAAATCTATTATATGTAGGGAGAGATGGACAGACTGATCAACTTGACTTGCCCAGTCTGTCTCTCTCCTCCAAGTAAGAAGCGCTGCTTTGTGGATTTAGGATGGCTGTTGTTTAGTTTGGTTCTTCCCATTAGGATGCATTTTCTTTGCACTCCTGGTGCGGTGCTGGCACGTTCTCTGGCCACACCGGCAGCAGGAGAACAGGGTCTTCCACTGCATTCACTGCTGTGCTGGAGACACCGACCTTTCCCCCCTGGTACTTTGGACAGGATTTTGTTGTTACTGCTTTTTTGAATATATATATATATATACACACACACACACACATATATATATACAGACAAGCAGCAAATTATGGAGCCTTGCAAGAGGAATTTGCCTTTTCCCTTCTTGGAGTTGAAGGCCGTGTAGGGAGAAGCGTCGTATTCAGTCACCCAAGACGTTTGAGGAGCGCCCGAGACGCACAGATCTCTGGCCTGGAAGCAGCTCAGCGGTGGTTTGACCCGGGATAACTTGGTTCCTCTGTGCTGCACTGACTCTTATTGGGCAATCCAAGCGTGCCCGGGCTATCTGACAGAGATAAGAGGGTGAAAAGGTCCAGTGCGCGGGAGGGGAGCGGGGACAGGTGTAAAACAGTGACAAAACCCACAAAGTTCCCCATGCAACGGGTGGCAGCAGCAAAATAAATTGGCACAGGGGGGAGCCACGATCTCCTCCCCCCCCTCCCCCAGCAGATAAAGAGAGGAAAATACCTTCTTTTGAGAGATCGGTTTGCTTGCTCTGGTAGAGAAGTGGTCACGGAAGGCAAAAGAGGCAATTCCTGGTCACAAGGTGATATTATTCCCCTCGTGACATCCCTGACAAGTCTGGGGTCTTTCCGGCCCGAAGCAAAGAAAATGCATCTTACGGTGGGTGTTGGCTCCGTGCGGGGCAGGGGGAGTTACATAAAGCCAAAGACTGTTCAGCTGCTAGCAGAAATGAGTGACTGTAGATTCACCTGATGTTGTTATTTTGTGTTTACAATATTTATTTTTAGTAATTGACTGCAATTATATTATATATAGGCTTCCTTATTTTTGTACTTTTCATACCGTTTTCCTGAGTGTGGTGTTGTACTCCTCAGCTCCCCTTTGCCACCATTGCTGCTCCTAGTCAGTGACAAATAAAAGAGAGAAAAAAAAAAAAAAACAAAACCAACCACCCATATTCTGGGGTAAGTTGTGATGTTTTTGGGTTTCTGTGCTCCTCTCACTCCCGCCCCCTGCACTTCCTTAGCAATCCCTTAAGAAGGGCAAGGGCACCACTGTCCCATCCCAAATCCCGGATCCCGTCCAGTGGGAAGAGGGACCAAAGTTGGGAAGGGATTTGTCTGATTGCACTACCAGTCCCCCCCCCCAACCAGGAGGGTGAGGGAGGGCACCGCTAGGACCACGACACCCGCAGATCACGGGAAGGAGTCGTTAATGACTGGAAAAAAAATATCAAGATGAGTTTCACATACGGCCTTGGCTCCATATCCCCCACCCTCACCGCGCTGCAGGGCGGCGGTTCCCCAGCAGCAAGCGCAGATGCGCACGGGGCCACGTTCGCACACAGCAATGGCCTGTCCGGGGCGAGCAGGGGCTGTGGGTGGCGCTGGGAGGCGGGAGGGTGCGAGGGCAGAGCAGCATGCGGACCTGACAGGGAGGTGCTCAGCCCTCAGCGCAAAGCAGGAGCCCTGCGGCAGCTCAACCCACCGGCAAAGCTTGGATTTCAACATCAACAATTCACGTCAACCCCAACAATTTTAATGTACCTGTTCTGCCATTAACAAGCAGCCCGTGTTTCCTTCCACTGAATTAATGACAGTTTTAAAGTCTCGGTACTTCTGATTAAAAAACAAAAAACCGCTTACTTAAGCATCTAAATACCAAGGTCGACGCCGCAGCAGATGAACACCTTAAAATGCTTCTGCTCCCTGCTTCCAAAGAAGTATGACACAACACAAGATTATCCAGAGCTGCATCCACGGGTGGAATCCAATGGAAAAAGCGATTAGTGGCAGAAAAGGACAGACACAGGTGAGTATTCCACTTGAAATCATTTATTGACAAGTTGCCATGTTTTTCCATCTTGCCCAACGCATTTTTCTCCTTGTTATAAAGTACAAATGGTTTTATACTGTTCTGACAACATTAAAAAAATAGGCTACTAAAGAGGCAAAATTGCCACTTTGGATCCAAAAATCCCGCCGTAAGAATTCAAAATTGCAACAGACAAACATAAAACCCAACACACACAAAGAATGGAGACAGTGTACCTCTTACACTTGACTCATTTGTCAAACCAACTGAAAAGGAATCCCTTGTTCCCAGCTCTTCCTTCGGATCCTGTGACCTTGCTTAACTGATGTGAAGTTTGTGTTAACACATACAACTCAAAAGGCACTCAAAGGTCACAAGTTCCTGAGCTAAAAGGGGATATATTCCCAATGTAACAGTTAAGTCACAAAAAAAACATGTTTAAAAACTGGTATTTGGTTCCTGTGAGTATAGTAAGCATTCAGTAGAATCTAGCTGAAAGCTGCTGCTGTGTAACAGACTCAAATGATGGTTACTACATTCGAGTATTTTCAGTACGTGGAAAAAAATAATTGGCTGATGAGCATCCTCATTAGCAAACACACGTGCTAAAAAAAGACAAATATTTTCTGTAACGTTAAAAAAGCCCAAGAACAAGAGATGTATGCATATGAGATGCAATAAAGGCTTAAAAACAAGCAAGCTGGAAAGTCTGTACAGTTAAATAACTAACAAAAGCTGACAGGCAACATTTACACAGATGTTTGGCCCTAACGGAAAAGGGCCACAAAAGCGAGCGGAATACGGATCTGGTATTTACAGATCAGTTATTAAAAAAAAAAAAAAAAAAAAAACAAGAAACACACTAACAAAAAGCACATGTCCCACAAGGTGTGCTCAGGATCTGACAGGTAAGTTCGTAAGATGTCATTCACACAAAATTCCCTATTTCCAATTCGGCTCAGTTTTTGCCCAGAAAAATAAAAGCGTAACATTTCTCAAACATGGAATGGCTACTGGCTGAAGATGCAGAACAGAAATAAAAAAAAAAAAGGGATAACTAGTTTTGGCCTATATAATTTCTGATCTTCTCTTCAGATATGCATAGGAGTATACTAAGGCCATATATATTTGCTACAGTGTAAGGCCTTTTTTGTTGTCAAAGCTCTGTGCGAGGCATTTAACTTAAAGCAGGCATACAGAGTTATACAAATGCTACTATGTTCCACGGAAGAGGTCTCAGGTTTCCGAATGATCCGGCAGTGCCTCGCTGTCAGCCTTCTTCTCCGGCGATGTGTACAAGAAGTTACAGCAGATATAGAGCGGGAAGATCAGGAGTCTGCTGTCCAAATTCATCACTACCTCCTCCTGTAAAGCAAACGCAGCAGACGTGTGCATAGTAAGCGATGCCATTGGAGGGAAGTACATCAAAAAGCACACAAGACTGATCCTAGCAGTCATTCTGTACATTTTAATTCCTATGTATTAAAAAGCAGAAGATACAGCCAAGACAGTAATTCACATTCACCTTAACCAGATTTTTTATAATATTAACACCGATAAGATACTCTCAAAACACTCATAACCCTTTGACCCAGTTCCGCCAACCCTTCTGTGTCAAAGATAAGAGAACCGTAAGATATGGCTGAGCAAACTTTACCTTCAAGCACGCTGGAGAGAAAGGGAGACTTTTCTGCCACTACCAGTTTCAGGAGATTTAACCAACAATGCATAACAGTCTTCACTTTAAAGCAAATTACAGTTTCTTGGTAGGAATTTTTCAGTTTTCCTCTAGGAACTGGGTTTGGGGTAGCAAAATTGAAACTTTATCCTGCAGTAAGGATGGAACTTACAAGGAAAATTTTTCCACGTACTCACCATCTACCTATCACTGCTGATGAGGATTTAAGAAACTCGGCGATCAAGTCTTTCACGTTCCTTACTGAATTCTGCTGTGGCAAATGGGTGGAAATGGGCACGTTCTCTTAAGACAACTCCACTTCTCTCTGAGGCTTTTATTTATTTATTTAGTAGAGTAATAAATAGCACCCGTGAACAGCACGCAGACATTCTTTTAGCTCTTCAGCTTACAAGGAAGTCTTCAAACAAACTCCAAATTTGCCTCTAAATAAGCAGGAGTCTGATGGCCGTATTATTCAGACGGGTAATCTCAGCAGCACTGGAAGTCTGGGCAAGCCTCAAACCAGGACAGTTGTCCAGCAGAACACTGCGCTAGCAGCAGACAGTTTCCGCAGCACCATGGGAAGGAATTTCACTGTTATCAACATTAATGAAATCCAGGCTATCCTACTCTAGTTACACTTCACAAATTAGCTTAATCTTCCACCACCTATACAAGGAACGCTTGAAATTCCACATAAGCAAAAACAACAAGCAGAACAACTTCTCTTCAAAAGCATTGTTGACTTCTCGGCATTTTTTTCATGCCTTAGTCTCCACAACTCAAGTTCAAGGGCTCAAAAATCCACAAACATACCTGGTCCTTCTCAAGGGTTAGGATCCGATATCCCGTTGTTCTACTGCAAATAATTTTCCCACTGCTATCAAAAGAGGCGAGACGTAACCTAGGGATAACACAACAGTTAAATTACTCAGTATCCTGTAACTTACTTTTTCTAGTGCAAAGAGCTTCTCCCAAGGAAAGAGAATAACATTTTCAAATATAATTAACTCGGTGGCAACAAAATTTAATGCCAGCACAGATGGAAAGACTTCATTACAGTAAGATATTTTAGCACACCCCACAGGGTCCGCCTTCTCGGTTACCATTTACCTGAAGGCTATGTTCCTCCGAGGCTGCAGACTGACCGATCCGCTGCATGGCTGATTCAGTGTATTCCGTTTGAAAATGATGTAACGATTTGTATAAGTAACAAGAAGGTCAAAGCCAAAGTTGAACCCAGTCCACCGCCAGCAGTACTGAAGAACATGAGTTAAAAAAAAAACAACACAAAACCAAACAAACCAGGCTAAGTATTGGCTACGACACAAGCCATAAATGCCACTTCTCCAATAAATCAAATTTGGGAATGGGATTCTCAGCTACAGAGATGTGTGGTGGGTTCAAGGATCCTTGCCAATGCCTATTTGAAACGTAAGACATCTTGGTAAGCAACTTTAGCAGCCAGCCCTGGCAGACAGATGATACACGAGACAAGCTTACTATCAGCTGCCTCCCCAGACGTACAAAAATACATTCTGTGATCTAAAATACTTCTGCATTCTGGTAACCGGTGCTGTATTTCTGAGTAGCACTTAGCTACAGGTCCCATTCACGCGTAAAGCACTCCTTGGAGTACAACACCCTCAGGTTAAGCGACTTCAGCAGGAAAACATTCGTGTTTCCTTTTTTTTCACAAGACCTGTTACCTCAAGACACACATACGTACATGGAACATACAGGGCTTCTGGCTGTGACTATTACACATTTTATCAAGAAAGCTTCCTTTTCCAGTTAAAAAGAAAAGACATCAGTGATCGGAGCTATGTTTTAACTGCAAGTATTTTGCAAGTCTCAAATGACAAGTCACAGCTACATTCTAAGACATGTCAGCTGCGCGCAGACTTCACCACATGCCATACTTACATCACCATCCTTTGCAAGTTTTCGACCACACCTCATGCTGTTTGCTTCCAGTTCCTCTTTATTTATTTCTTGAGGCCTACAAAAAAAAAAAAGGGGGCATCTTTAAGGACACTTGAAGAGCTCTGTATGGTACTTTAACGTGGGAAAGATGAACTGACCTGAGTGAAATGACCCTTCTTTGAGCAGAGGTCAGGCTACTGACCTTCCAGGATCCCTTCCAACCCAAATTTATCCCATGAACATCCAACTACTCTACAAAACCGCAATATAAACCTCAGTGAGGTAGGACTTTTACAAAAGAACCTTTCCAGATAAGAAAATCATAGCTGTTGCAATGAAATACTTTCTCTAATCCTCCTAAAGAAAACCCTAAATGCTTTTCAAATGCAGTAGCCCCGACTCACTACGCACAAACATAAATGAGCGCTACTGCAAGGAACAGCTGCAGGAGTCTGCAGAACAGTTGCGCTATGAAGAAGCGCCCCCAGAGATGTTGTGAAAGATTTCTCAAGAGGCTGGTTATGCAACTTGTCTAAAAATTTTACCCACAGCGATCATGAAGTGCCATAAGCCTCTCGATTCTCTCATCCTATACCAATGTGAACTTGTTTCACCCAACAGTTTCCACTGGCGCTTCAACACGTAGAAAAATCTTGCCGAGCCAGCGTAAGTAAAATCAGTCCCAGTTTTCCAGAGGTATGTTACTCACTTAACTTTAGACACGATTACATCATTAACCAAATAAGCAACCATTGCCAGAAAGTCATCAAGTTACACTGAGGACAAACGCTTAAAGTGAGTATTATAAATCACAATGAAAGGCAACCCCCACACGCAAGTTAAATTATAAACCTGCAATATCAAACAATATATTCAAGCTATATAAGCCAGAAGAAATGCAGCGTCTGTTCTCTACCTACTGTACACACACCACAAGAACTTGCGGCTATAGCTTTTACGAACAAACTCAGTCTGTGGTCTTTTCACCCCCTGTTTCTGTGAAAACCAATCCTGGAAGATTAAGTATTTTATGAATAAGTTAAGGAAATAAGCTAATTGCGTTAACCAAATTCATCCAAGAACCTCCCATGTGCTTCTTCCACATCTTCTAGCTGAACTGGTTATGTAGCTGACCTAAATGCAGTAATGGTGATAAAAGATTTATTTCGGTTTAATTAGCGACAAATTTCACAAACATTAGCACATAATGTTCAGACAGACATTAGTATTCCCACCTCTCAGTTCCTCTAGCAGCCTCACAAGATGCAAAACTTCCAGCTTTAACCACTTAACACTGGCCTACCATGTGCTTAGTGAATAGTCAAGTCACTCTACTTTGTTCTTAAACACTGTCAAATAGACTATTAGAGTAGAAACGATTCCAGTCATGGGCTCGAAAGATCTGTCTTGCATCTGCCACAGAACAAATGTTTAAAAAAAAAAAAAAACAACCAAGGGATCCACTTCAGCACAACAAGTAAACCTTGAGCAGCTACAGTTCAAAGTCGTAAACTCCAATATTACACTAAAAAATTCTCAAATTCCAAAGAGTGAATAAAATGTTTAATCCTTTTAAATGCAAACTACAAAGTAGAAGAGAAACATTTTCTTCTCCTCTCTAAAGTTATCAAAAGAGCAAACCACATCACACATTTCAAAGCAATGTAGTTTCCCTGTTGGCAGTCCTAGAATAAGCAGGTGCAATTATGCGGTGCACCAGGTGGGGTATGAAAATAGAGCCTTACTTCAGCTCACCGGGAGTCAGACTTCACATTTCATTCAGCTTACTAAGTTTGCACCCTTATCTCTAAGGCAGAAAACGGGTTAAGGTACTGATACAGGCAGTAAGCGTGAGAGGAAGGGCAGCAGATCTGGATAAAAGGATGATCTTTTAAAACCTTAATTCTTTTCTTTCAGCTACAGGTTGGTTGAACGTCCGAAATATTTGCTTTAATGCAAAGGAACAGTTGCATGTCTTGCTTTCTAAGCCACCGTTATGAACCACAGGCATCTCACTGCGGGGTGGCACTACAGCTGGCCAGTAGAAGACAGACAAGTGATCTCAGAACTTCAAATAACATTTATCTTCTTCTTTTACCTTCTATCTTTATCTTCTTCTCTTCAGAGATTGTGTGCTATGGACTAGCAACATTACAACTGCACAGAACTGCAGGGAAACACTCCATGCACACATGCGCAACCCCCCCCCCCCAACTCCAGAGAACACCATGTTCAAAGACAATTAGTCCATTATTGACTATTAAACAAATAGTAACCTGCATGCCACCTTGAACCATTAAGTATGTAAACTACTAACGTCAGAAGCTAAGGCATACTGAGAAGAAACTACATCTCACCCACTTCTTACCATTGCCGTTAATGAAAGACCTCAGCAACAAATGCCAGAACAAGAGATTCGGGCAAACAGAAGTCTATTGTTCAGTAAAACTTTCTCTGCCTGAGATTTTCAGTTTTAGCTGCCTTAAAAA
>VZSZ01000600.1:36225-49531 GCA_013398815.1 Ibidorhyncha struthersii
AAAAAAATCCCATACTGCAAAAGAGAAAACTAGATAAGCAAGAAAAACATGGAAAAATACTCTGCTCATTCCAAGAGTCACTGAAACCATCAGCACTGCAGGTGAACATGAAAGTTGTTCATTTTAAAAGCGGGTGTGATCTCCATCATCTTCACTTCAGTTTTGTATGAGAGCTTACTTTTTCAGAAGCATGTATATGTGACGGCTGACAATTAAAATACTCTCACTGCATTACAGTGAGATACCAAAAGACATAAAAAATAAGCAAACACCCAGTCTTATCTTGTGTCAGAATTTTGATGACTATGTTAATACTCAATTTCATATTAACTGTGGTTCCCATACGAGCTAGAAGGTAACGCACAATGTACAATCTACTGTTAGATACATCAATGATTGCATGACAAGGAAAGTCTTCCCAAGACGCCAATAGTATCAGAAACAAGCCTCGACCACCCAGCATTAATCTTTAGGAGCTGAAATGATGAGATTCACAATTACGTGCTTCACCTCTACCATCTTCTAAAGCACCGCGACTGACAAAAAACCCCACTTCTTAGAAGATCTTGACTTTTATTAAGACCAAAGTCAGAGTTTTGGGGATTTTTTACACTATTACACGACAATATCAAAAGGAAGTAATTCAGGAAATATTTCCTATATAATACACAATTAAGCCACAGAAGCCACCGCCACAGGGTGCTGGGGCTAAAGGATAAGAACTGTACGTATTTAAGAACAGGTCTATTGGTGGTTGGTCGTTCAATAACAATCCGGCCAAAACCTCCAGCTGGAAAATCCTGAACTACTGACTGCCAGAGAAGTACATCAAAAGAACACTCACTCTTCACTTTAAATGAAGACGGGAGATTTATAACCCTACCACTGAACACTGCCACAGGCCGCACGGCCTTTGGTTCAAATCAGGAAAGTGGTTCTTATGCTTTTCAGATTGCAGTTAATAAGTGATGCCTACCATTGCAACTGAACATGCTCATCATCAGAACAACAAATGCCGGCCTAACAGAACTGATGGAAGAAAAATAAAGTTGTTGGTTTATTGGTTTTTGAAAGGTAACAAACATTTTGCAGCTTCCTGACCTGACATTTATTGTCCACGAAGCACACCAAGAACTAGGAGAGAAGAGAAAGGCAGGAACAACGTCTGCAGTCATGTTTTGCCATAATTTCGGTATTTGGAAAAATATTAAGGGACCTGGCTGAATGCAATGTGGCAAAAAGCAAGCAAGCAGAAGGCAAGGAAACAGTTTGTGATCACAGGCATACATGTAACATACATTAAATCAACATGCCTCGCTGCCCAAGCCACCACCACTGCTAGGCACAGGCTCAAGAAACCCAACCACGCGTTACACACACAGACAGCCGTGAGGGCGTTACACAAAGTACAGCTACATGCAGGTCCTCGAAAGGGCACAGACACATGGTAGTTGTCATGGAATTTCCTCAACGGCAATGAAATGCCAACACAGCGCAGTATGCGGTCTAGGAAGGAGAAAAGATAGGATATAAAATAGGAGGATTAAGGAGAGAACAGCGTCTTAGCAGCAGAGAAGGATGCCCTGCCTGGGAAAAGGTGGAGGTGCTGGCAGCGGAGAGAGCTATCACACACAAACACTGGGCAAGGGAAAGGCTGTGAAATTAGAAGGGAATGAGGCGAACAGGTCACAGGATGCCAAGCCCTGCTGGGTGCTGGGCCCTTGCTCACTGCCTGGGAGGCTAGGCTGGGAGAGGCAGGAACAAAGGTTAGCGCGCAGTTATCCCTGCAGAAACAAAAGCTGACAGACTGCCTTCGATACCAATACAGTTAGTTCCATCGCACCACCACCTCTTGCGCACCTAGCCCAGGGAGGAAGGAAGCAGGACAGAAAAGGCTTCTTCTCCATCTGCTGTACTTTTCCTAAAGTTGTCCTTAAAATGCAAGGCTAATAAGTTACTCTTTCACAGCCTCAACACATATTTCAAGGCAATGTACCCGTGAGGAGCATTAACCAACATAAAAGAACATACAGAACATCCCTCCCCAGTGTTCACCTCTGGTCGCATTGTACAAGTTTTCTAGAGTTCTACTGTTTAAAGGACAGGAGATCGGCCAGCCCAAGGGAACAGGCAGCTCCACTGAGAACAATGGAGTTTGAAACCACTGAAGTATGCTTTAACCCCACTCTTCTTAATGTAAACTCCAAAACTTAATCATGTCAGAATTTATATGACAGGAAGGTTTCTAATTTAAGAAAGAAAGGAAGGAAAGCCTGTAATATACCTACCCAATATCATTGTCTTGTTCTGCTCTGAGCATGGCAAACCACTGCTGTTTGTAAACAGAGGACAGCCATTCTAAAATTAAAGAAAAAAAAAAAAAGCTTGGTGTTGTCTTTGGAGCTGGGAAGGGGGATGTTCATAAACATTTGAAATATAAAAAATAAAATTACATTGAAATACTAAGGTTACACTTATAAACTGTGGAGAATAACTGGCCTATGTGAACCCACCACCTCATAGTGCACTTGTGTTATTCATCTCCAGGCTGCAGCTACAGAAGAAGTGGTACAGATAAAAATCAACAACCAACACTTAGTAACTCAGGAACATACTCATCTTATCAAGCATTCACCACTGCCAGAAGTGATGCAACTCAACACATTTTCTCTGCGCTCGAAGTTCTGTTAAGCCAAGGAGCTTGTTAACAAGCTCTGGGGAGAAGATGCTTTTTTCTGAATCCCCAACAGAATTCTACACAAGTTAAACAAGAAGAAAACAGAATCAAAGGATAAAAGAAACAGTGGCTTATCGCGGATATGGTAAAAACAAACAGAAACTGTCCCCTACCAAGAATAAACATAAATCATGTCTTCCTCTGAGAACACCATAAAAGATTTTATCTGCTGTATTAATTTAACAGTTGCAACCAAGAGATAAAACAGAACAAAAACTAATAGCTTGTAAGTAAGTTACACAAAAGGGATCACAGGCACCCAAAAGCACAGTATGTAAGTTCTTCTTAGTCAAGATAACGAACGGGGGCAAGTATGTAAGGTCACGCACGAGAACAAACTCTATGGAGGAATGGATGGAAGGAACAGTGAGAACCACTGGTACCACAAAAACAAAACAGGTAGTTGATGAAGATGACAGAAGGGAGAAGAAGCGCGATCATAGTGCTGAGACGGCCTTAGAAGTCCCAGATGCCAAACTTGAAACCAGCCGTTGCCCTACTAACCCTAGAGTTAAGATTCAGACTGCGATAGGACCAAAACGGAAATTAATCAAAGCACAACAGAAAGCATAAAAATGATTTAAGGAAAACTACACAGGTAAGGAACAGAGAATGGATGTGCTAGAAGGAAAAAATAAATAAATGAAAAATCAGGAGCTACAAAGCAGAACAACGAACACTTCGCTTACAGACAGACACATAATGTATTTCTGTCTCTCAAGTTTTCTATGCAAACAAGAACAGACTCTCTGTTGTGAACTCCTAATATAGTATTACAGTTTTCTCCTGCAGGTCCTATGCACATACAGGGTATTAAAACTATTCAACACGATTTCCTTCTTTACCTCCCTGAGAACAAGTTCATCTAGAACAATCTAAAAGGCCTACACTACAATACAAACTACGCAGCAATTTCCAGGTTTGTAGACTCTCTCGGGCACGACACAATCACCTCAAATACTGGGTGCTGGCAGCCAATAATCTGTTCAAAAGTGCACCAATAATATTTATCTAAGCCTCCTTTTAAATGATGAGATTTAAATGTTCCTGATCTTAACGCAGCTTTTGGCTACAAACTGGTATCGACAGATTACAAGGGCTATCAAGTATTAAACTCTAACAGCATTTCATTACACACACAGAGCTCTCCACCTTATGCTCTTCTTCCCTCCCTGCTCTTCCAGTTCTCTTGGAATTCAAGCTTTTTATTTTTTTTTGATTCATAATCAGTGGTAGAGCGTAAACACCAGATACTCTTCCCACACTAACCACACAGTCAAAAATTGTCATCACACTACCTTTCCCACTGTATGACTACAAAGCAACCGAGCCGATTTAAGCATTTATTGCAGCTTACAAACTGTTTTATCTATGGAAGAGTAAACATTTTGCTCTCTAATACCTCGAGAACTATGAGAAAATTACACACTCGTCTTCAATAAGCACAATCATCTTTAAAGTTGCAATTAATCTTGTAACAATTTAAGAAGCATTCTTCCTCTGACGTATAAAGACAGAAGGCTTCAGGGTTTGAGCACAGACACAAAATCTGTCCACTGAGTAACACTAATAAAAGGCTGCCCATCCCAGTTCTGGTAAGTCGCAAGAGCAGCAACCTTCAGAGAAGAACATCAAGTGTAGTACTGGCAAATTTCTGATTTGCAACAACTTGCTCACATGCTGATAAAGCCACTTCACAAGGAAATAATCCACAGTTCTCCTGTGCCATCATTAAGGATCTAAAGGGTCATTCACCCAAAGTTATCTTATTTTTTATTACACAATGAAGATGCCTTTGCACTTTGATTATAATCTGTACCAGTATCAATCTTAAATAACATGGATTATATTTACTTTATACATCACTTAAGCGTATAAAATATCACATATCAAAGATCAGATCTGTTCTTCCGGGATTTTTATGCATAATATAAAATTTTATTGCTTGCTCAAGGTCAAAAACTGCCTCATCTACCGGACATAACCGACCAAATCATTCACCCAAACTGCACCTCGGCTTGCTGCAGCACTCTAACGCACTGCCTCCACCTGCTGTTCGAAGAACACTTTTAAATAGACATTTCGAGTACAGGATAACTGAGTTCCTTCGTATTTTGTCAGAACTAGTGCAGCAGACAGTCTCTTCCCCATCTATTAAGGTATGAATTTAAACCAGAACTGGGAGTAGGGAAAGCCAGTACATTTAAGTAGTAGTAATTGTCCGCTTTCACTCAAGAGATTGAAAGATTTTTAGTAAGATTTATAGATTTCTAGAAAGGACCCTACCTCCTGCCCACAGATACCTATTAGAGGGTCACAATTCAGCTCCAGACACCTGCATTCTTCAAACATTTCAAAGTGTGAGAAGGAGCTGCTCCAGGTTACTCAGCGACAAAGAGCAATTAAACCATTATTTCTGGCAAAGACAGGAGACAGCAGTGCAAGAAAGACCAACTGAGCAGTGATGCTCACTACACCACCTTAATGGCATGGAAAGTGTTATAAAAGCATCTAACAATTTGATCAGGCTAGCAGGCTTCAAAAGAAATACCCCGACAGGTCTGTTCTGGCATGATATCATCATTGTGTTGACATCTATGGCAGCATGAAGGAAAAAGCCAATGCGAGATGAAAAGGAAAATATTTTCATTTTACAGGAAGACCCTAGTGCAAGTCAAAGACAGGTTAAATATTTACACATGGCAAGAGTCCAAAGCAACCCCCAAGGCTACAAGTATGGACAGATGACAAGAACACAGATGTCAAGAGATTACAAATAAGAGTGCTAAACAGCTCAATAAAAGCAGTCTTAATTGACATTTGGCAATTACACCTATAAATAGACATCACAGACACACAGATGAATGGTTATAACGTGGACAGATATTAAAATAAAATATCAAAGCTGCATACGAGAGCTAGGAACAAAAAGCTGTCAGAGAGTTAAGACGCAAAATGCAATGCTAACACTCAACTATGATCAGGGAACACTGAATGGAGTGAAATATGGATCAAGGATACCAGGAGCCAAATTCAAAAGGCAGAGCATGAAAACTCCAAACACTTTTACAAGGAACACAATTTTCTCCCTCTGGGGAGGGAGAAAAAGAAAAAGAAAGAAGTGGAAAAAGAAGGAGGGATAGGCATTTCAGATGATAAAAGATATGAAAGATAGCGGAAAAACATCTTCAAGTGAGAGCCCGACTAATTTCCAGTCTTATTCATCTATCAGCAGCCAGGTTTACACAGCTTCCAAGCAAAGAACAAAGCCTATCTGTGAACTCCGACTTCAGCAGCAAGATGAGAACGGGGCTTTTTATTTTTCAGTGACAATGTAATGTTACTAACAATAAGCTATAATAATATTAAATGGCATTTCACTCTATGGACTTCAAAAAGCACCATGACATAGAATGAGGATGTATTTTTATACAAGTCAAAATGCAAATAAAAGGACAAGAGCGGAATACTTAAATACGTTACCTCCTCCAAAACCATCCTTAGTAAACAACATTTGTCTTTGAGGATGGGGCAAGAGTTCACAGCACCTTATGCTTTTGGTTTTCATTTTCAGGTGTTATTCCAAATACTATCAAAAACTACCCAGCTCTTTTTAGAAAGATAATGGCTACAAAACAGTTGAGTCCCAGCAAGTTTTCCTCTCTTAAAAGGAAAAGTTTTTTTGCAAGTCTGGGGCTCTGGGGTCATTTAAACACTGATAATGTACTATGTATTGATTATAGAGTATTTTGATAAACTGACTGATCAACAAAATGCTTAACACACCTACGTGTGTGCCTTTTAAGATTTTTAAGCGTGTAAATTGAGTATTCAACTTCTGCTGAATCTTCAGCCACAATTCTGACATTGGAATTAAACACATGAGCGGTAAGACCAGTAAACACATCTCGATCTTCCCCAATTCCTCTAAGGTAAGGCAGGCTAGGAAAGGCACACAGAACTTGATCAGCCGAATATTCACTCACCTGAAGGTATCAGGGAATCTCTCTCAACAATTCTGGCTGATGCCAAGTCACTGATGATATACTGTAATCTCAAGTGTGCGAATACTGACAGGAATGCATTCCCCTGTTCCGACTCCAGGAAAGCAATGTCACCCTCAAAATCTGCAAGACAGGGCACTATTACAATTTGTGTTCCTGAATATTTTCCAGACCCTATTTATATTTGAGATTGAGTTTTAACTTATTGATCAGAGAAAGTTATTATGAAGAGGCAAATCACGTTTTGAAAGTAATATTAAGAAATTACTTACTTTCAAATCCTTTCAGCAGAAATGTTAGACCAAACTCTTCCTCTATTGAAATACACTAGTGCCTTCTAGTGAGAAGGCAACAAAAGCTTATCCTAACTGAACAATAGCAAAAGCAACAAAGCAAAAATAGCGACCATGCCTGCTCGCTTGAAAACATGTGGACAAAATGGTGAAAAAGCTATGTGCTCACTTGAAAATATTTGGCAAAACAGGGGAAAAAGCTATCACTGTTGAGAATCTGATGCCGGGGATCATTGGCAGAGTTAAGCCTCCCCAGAGAAAAGGGGAGAAAGTTTGGAAGTGGAGGAAGACTACTGTATTCTCCTCCTAACCCACATCGTCCACAGTTCAAGGCTGTGCCAATTAATCCTACCTTTCCTACGCTTGGCAAACCAGGCATCAGCTTCAGTTAAGAGTTGTTTCAAAGACCCATTCCAAGAAGGCACTAGCTGAAGGAACATCCACTAGGTAAAATAAACAAACTCTAGTGAGTTAATTGAAGAAGTTTTCAAACAAGTAATACGCGCATTATTAAAGTGATATTTTCATAGTGTATTCATTCCCACAAAGTTTCTGCTACTCTATTAAATACTTTCGGTAAATACCAAAGAGGCTAAAATTCTCATCACGTAACAAATCAACTACTACTCAGGAGTTCAACTTCATTCATAAAGCCCCTTTGCTAAGTACCTTTTTGAGAGCAGTATACACGTCCATTTCCACTTGCATCACAAATAGGTTAGAAGAGCTAATCAGCTGTTTCATGAGGTTTATGCTGGAAAAAATAATAAAATAAAAAAATCGTAAGAGTTCTAACAGTATAGCCAAAACCAAGCAAGCAAGCTAGGTAACAAACAACCGTCAATAGCATAGAAAATTAATCTGTAGTGAGCTATATACTTTGGAAGAAATTGTACTTCATCGCTCAATGTTAACTGAAGCCTGTACCTGAGTTCTTTGAAGAGTTCAACACTCTGGTGAGTCATCAGGTTATTCAAGAGCCATTCAAGGCACCTAGATTAAAAGAAAGGAATTAGTACCTTTATTTTTTTTTCTTATATATGTCAACATTCCTGCAACAGTTGCTCAGGCTCACAAAGCCTGATTACGTACCACGTGATTTTGAAATACCACCTTAACCTTAGACACGAATGCGTAAAAACATGAAAAAGAGTCATTTCAAAACCATGATGTTTACCACAAAGTTTTCCAAAATTTTCTGTAACTTTTAAATTTGCATTTCGTTTCTCTCAGTGTACAGTGAAAGCTAAATTCAAAGTACTATTAATGCCAGAAAAAGCTCTGAGAAGAGACTAATTCACAGCAGAAGGAAGCAGTTAGCCCTAACCTCAGCATTCTGCTCCCAAATGTGTAATTATCCCTCCTAATTAAGATAAAGTTAAACTTAAGTTCTGAATATTAAAGCAGCTTGGTGATAAAACAGTCAATGACCACAAGTATTATCTCATTGTCACACTGAAGACCAAACATATTGCCTTTACTAATGTACTTTAGTAATTTTAAGTTAATTGATTATAGTAGAAACTCGAAAACTAAACAGGACAAGCAGAGCCCAAGTCAGATAGCTTAAAAAAAAAATAATAAATTAACTTGGGCATTACATCACTGTTTGTAAATTCACACTTTTAATTAACAATGTACAAAGCAGCTTGGGGAAAGTAATTCTTACTTTTTCTTCACAGAGTCTAACCCGTATGTCCCCGCTGAATTATAATAACCACACACAGTTTTTGCATTAATGGTTTCCTTCATTGTTTCACCACATTGCTGGATTAAGCCATCCTGTGGGGAGGAAAACAAACCACAAATATTCAAAGTTTTAATTTCCCAGCAGGAAGAGTCAAAGATTTTGCAGTTCATACAAATTTTCATGCCTGAACAATTACCAAAAGTCACATGTGCTACAGTAACCTATGCTATGCCATCCAGAAAATTTAAACCAACAGAAAAATAAGATTTTTCTTAAGACTATATCCCGTGAAAGAAAAGCTTAATGAATACCTTCAGGGTAGAACAAATGAGCTGTTAAAACATATTTTAATCTACTTCTAGAGATGATTCTCAAAGTGGCACTTAATATTACAACTGACTCTCAGTCATAGCATTTTTAAATAAAACCACTGCATTATGTTTGGGGTTTTTCCCCACTTAGTCTGAAAAGATGATTCATTTCTCTGGGTGAAACAACAGGTGCGGGTGAGTATATCATGAACTGTTATCTTTATCTGAAAAGAAACCATAAAAATATTGCATATTTATTACTTACAAGCTGCAGCATGGAGGCTGCTGCTAAAAGTGCAACTACTCGACTGGGTTTTATTAACACATCGTCTCTATACAGTGAGCCAAAAGCCACCTGTAGAGCTGAAAAGAGTACAAGCGTCAAACAAAGACAGGACATTGAGGATGGATAACTAAAAGAATCCTTAAACATAACCAAACCACTCAAGTTCACACATTCTCTACAATCTTATTTGCTCTGGCTAAAAAGCGAGTATTTACCAGCCCAAGCACACACATAAACACAAAACATGGCATTAACCAATAAACTGCAGTCCTTTACACTATTTAAACAAAACCTTCATCTTAAACCACCACCAAGTCATGCCACAAAGCAATGTGGAGATAAAAAGAAGCTAACCCTCATCATCCTTCTCTGCAATCGACCTCTAGCATAATGTTGAGATATTGCTACGATGTTCCAAGTTTCTCTATAATTCTTCTGAAAAACACTATTTCTTCATTCCGCGGTGCTTGGAACTATAGCAAAACATTCTGTCAACTCACATTGCTCCCCTGTGAGAACTCCACTGGGTAGCGTTTCAGGACCAGACAGATGAAGACGTGATTCACGCTCGAACCCTTGGGTCTCCACAAGCATTGCAGACATTGATCTCAAGAGCCCCGTTGCCAAAATAACAGGACAAGCGGTTGCTTTGCAGCTGCACTTCCCAACTCGGAAGTACAAAAATTAATTCAACTCTACTGGTGACCCGAGTTAAGTGCAAAACTGAACGAGCACAGAACACATTCTCTCAAGTTTCCCATTTACTAGTTTGAAAATTATTTAAAAAAAAAATCAGTTATTTTTTGTCAGGTTCAACTTAAGCTCTACCTTCAGAGTTTATGTAAAATAAAAGGTTCCCACTTACCTTCTATATCAATATTTTGGTCAGGAATCTCCAACTCTATGACGTTCATGCTAGATTCTTTCCAAGATCCACTGAACATGCTGGAAAAGTAGCCTGACTGTATGAGGGAAGATGAGAGAAAAAGAACTCAAGTAAGAGGTTTCACTCAAATTAAAACTGTTAAAAGCAGCACATGGAATGAAAAATCGTTAATATTTACCTTTATGCAGAACAAAATGTATTAAGGGAATTTTTCACAAGCTAAAACGTTCTGACACACTTGAGAAAGGGCTAATTGTAGTTGCTCTATTTCTGAAAGTGAAAATGCGGATAGAAAATTTGGACTACATGTCTGTAATCAGAGTAAGTAAAGAGCTTTAAAGGGCCAGAAAAGCCACATAAGCTCTTTTCCTACAAACCACACCACCAATGGGGATATAATTAGTCCACGAACTAAGTCCTTAATGTTACTGGCAGACAACAAATCCTGCAGGCATTAAGCAATGCCAGTTTGGGTATCAGAAGAAAAAAAAAAAAGCATGCAAGACATACAAATTAATGTACAAGATTGTAGTCTCATACCAAGGACACATACACATACACCATTTATGTAAATATACCTTTTATAATAAAGTGTAAGGCATATAAAACTAGAATTTGATAGGTTTCCATCCAAATGGAGTGAAATATACTGCTCTACTAGGATTCATGATTTTCCTTCTCAGCAGCAGATGTGCCCATTATGAGATGCTATCACTCACTGAAGTTTACCTGAGAGATCAAAAAAATAGAGTCTATTTGTACAGGCCCATATTCCCTGACCTCTTAACTCAGCATTTCAACTCAGGGCAGCAGATAATATAAAAACCAATTTTGTTTTTATTTGATTATGGAAGTACTTCTATACCTTCAGCATATCCCCTAACTATGATGACATACAACACACTACTCTCAAAGCCAGAACCTTATTCAGCTTACCAGTCCTCACGAGGCTACCTTAGCTTTGCCATGTAGATCAACTCCTCAATTTCATGACAAATTATCATTTTAGTAAACAGCATCAGAAAAAGGAAATCCTCCATTTCTCTGCCATTCACAGGCAGAGCAGCACCTTACCGTCATTTACCAAACTAACTGCAGTAACTTGAGAGATTAGGAAATAGAAACGTTTGGACTGAGATAGTCTGCTCAGCAAGGCAGAAGAGTCCTAACTTCATGGAGAGTTAATTTTAACCACCAAAAATATTTTACCTATAGGAACGTAATTCCAGTGACAGAGCATGAATTGAAACAGAAACCTGACTTACAAGCATGGTTAACTTAACCACAAAATGTCCTCTCACAAGAACATCACTTGTACAACAAGGGCTCGACAGAAGAAATGCGTAATTTTCAAAGTCTGTTAAAAAGCATCCACCGAAGCGATTTAATACTCAGTTTTAGTCATCAACCCACGCTAAGCTTTAAGGACTAGCTTCACGAGCTTGAGACGTAGCAACAACAGAATCGCAATGACGATTAAAAACATCGTCACCACCAACAGTCTAAGGACGAATCTGCAATGTTCCCACTCTATTTATGTTGCACAACGTAACTGTCCAACACACATATCCTCCCTTTACTACATAGAGTCAAAAGCCAGCAGACAAGTACAGCTGTATCTGCCAGCTGTCGCCCCGGTCACACACTCACTGTTCTACCCAGAGATAGCTGCCACTAGACAAACCTGGGCTATACACAAATGACATTCCTGCCCTCATTTTATGCTTATTAAAAGGTTCTAACACATGTAAAATAAAAGGCTTTTTCCTACAAGAAAGCAACGAAATTTCCCTCACTGTGGCCAATGCAAGTAATTGCTGTGCCTACACTGGAATCATGGCATTAACATAACAAAAAATCAAGAATTCCCTTCGACCATCATTTGTTATACCAAAGAAACTGCATTCAACCTGCTGAGCATCTCATAGTGACATCTTCATCTTGTAACATGTAAAACTGCTTTGTGTTTGACTACAGCTAACAAACAAGCACACACGTTTTCAGGTATAGTACCTGACATTACTTCCTCTTCTTGCTTCAAATAAATTGCTTCCAAAGTTAGACTCCCACTTTAAAGTTAACGGCACAACTGAAGGAGACATTTCAAGACAAAGCCATTGTGTCTCCCCAATTCTGTCACAGGAAAAGTAATACAGAGAACAGACAGTAAAGATAACCCCTTCACTCCCAAAGCACAAGTAGTAACACATAAAACTTCACCTTAATACAAACCCAGGATAAAATGCTTGTAGAAACAGCATCTTTTTTGTAGGTATGCACTGAGATTTATTCCTTTTTAGAACTTTTGTGCATCCCTTCCTCATGCAGCAGCAAGAAAGCCTTCATGCAAGGATGAAGGCTGTGTAACATATACAGAGACGAAGCTCCAGCCATTTCACTTCAGGCGCCTACTCTCCAGCCCCAATGAACAGTAAAACTGAACCGGGTTACCAAGTGCTTTACAAATCCATTCTGGAAGTGCCTTCTTTGCTCTGCAACGCTATTAACATCGCAGGGAACTCTCAGCCATTTGTTTAGCAAACAAGAACATATTCTCAGGACATCAAAAGACAATTTTCACCACTGTTTTCACAAAGGATGTGCTAAGGTTTAGATGAGTAGATTAAAAAAATTAAATAGCAAGAGACAGAACCGAAGAAACTTTTCAAACATGAAGTAACAGCTACACTTCCTAACATTACTATCGAAAGCACAACACAAGTTGGCTAATTATATGCATCTGCAGAAAGAGCGGTAAGTCTGAAGAATAAGGAAAATAAAGAAAAGAAAAAAATCTCAAGTCACACTTAACATTTACCAGATATTCTTTTATTAAAAATAGTATCTATTGCGAGTAAGAAAGCCACTTACCTGACACAAATATATCTTATGCAAGTTCCACTCTTCTCCCAGAGCACAAATTTTGATATCGCTGTTCTCCCCATTCAAAAACAGAGTCTGATAAATATACTTAGAAGTGCTTTTCAATTTTTTCCTATACAAAAAGGCAAACAGAGATACACTCCTTCAAATTATTCTGTTAGAGAAGCCACGCTAAGTATAAAGTACTCGACAGAGGTTTTTATCTCCCCATAACGG
>VZSZ01000611.1:7398-18681 GCA_013398815.1 Ibidorhyncha struthersii
GGCCGGAGTGACTGGGGTGTAGGGGGAGGGCTGGCCTGGCCGGGGGCGGGGGCACGGAGCCCCGTGTAGGGTTAAGGAAATGCCGGTCTGAGGGGCTCTCCCGAGGCCTCGCCGGTGTCTGCTGTCCTGGGGCCGTTACAGAGGTCTGACTTAGCGGGGAATGGTTTGGGGGAGCTGGGGAGAAGGGGGGAGTGTGTGTGGAGGGTACCCTGTAAAGGAGAGGCAGTGGTGCTGTGCTGGGGGAGGGGGGTCCCTCCCTTTCCAGGCTGGTTGCAGCCTTTGCTGTCTGGGTTTGACATCACATTAGTGTTCGTGCAAATGTGTGCGTGTCTGTGTACAAAGTCTGGCTGGCTCTGAGCTGGCTGCCCTTGTTGGTGTAAGTTCTGGTGACTGCGCTCATGGAGTGTTGCTGTGAAAGCAACTTCTGCGTCCTGGCTGTCCTCCTGCCCCACAAGTGGGTGTACCCTTCAGTATGGCTGGTTACACTTTAAGGATGTGTGTAAGCCCCTGACTATTAACTATGGGCACACAAAATGTAAAACTGCTTGGGCTGAGACCGTTTGGGTGCTGTAGCATGCTTTGGAAGACGTTTTCCCCAAGATTAAATCCTTAGGCACTCTCTGAAAGGAAGCTTTGAAGGGTATTATGGGATGTGGTTGGGTAGTTTGGACAAACGCACTGACCTGCTGGTGACCTCAGACCGTATTTCTTCCTGAGAAGAAATAGGTTGTTAGGGAATGTCCTTGGGGTTGTACCTTACCAGCATTGAGGTTTGTGTTGGGATCACTCCTTTGGGATACAAATAGTGTATGTCCTTTGGAAAAAGGTAAGAGATTGCAGCTCCTCCCTGTTAGCTATTGTTTGACCTCAAGGACTTCCCATGGTAGGATACTTTTTTTTTCCCCTGCCAAAAGTTTCACATTTGGCATTACTCTTTTTACTTTCATTAGTAGCAACAGCAGAATTGGGCACCTCTACATAGATCAGACCACTGGTGGGACTGCATGGTGTGTTAATGCCAGGAGTAGGCCTGTTCCATAAGACGCTAGAAAACACTGAAAGTCTCAGTCTTTCAGTGCTGCAGATGTTGGTGGATGTGAAATTACATTAATAATGGTAAAAAAACCTTTTATTAAGTACACCTGCTGCAAACGGGGTCGTAATTGATGGAGCCCTCTGTAAACCTCATGCTCATGTGTCCTTCCCAAAGGCTTGTGAGATGGAAAAATTGAAAGTAAAAGATGTGAGAAGCCAGCAGGGTGTGTGTGCGTGTGCTTCCCTGTGACAAAGCTGATGCAAAATGTTACTTTATGGGAAGTACTACAGTCTATGTGCTTGGTCACATGAGGAAGGGGAATAGTTATGTTTTCCACCCATTTTAAACATCTGCAGAATCAGTTGCTACTAAATGCTGCAGGAATTTAAAATGCTGCGTTGCGACACTTCTCATTCTGATTTGCCCCTTATTGACCTTGACTGGGTTTTTGTCATAGAAATCGATACAGAGTTTAATCTAAAACTTAGTTAAAAACAAACCAAAGCTAACATCTACTCACTGAAAACACAGACAGCATGTTGATAGAGTGACTTTGAAAATCCACTTTCATTCATAGCCAAGGACAAGTTTTATCCAGGAAGTGGGGTGGAGTGGGCCAGACACTCCAGTTCTGTACATTTTATTTATTTATTTATTTATTTAAAGACAGTGCTTGAAAACATGAAGTTTGAGTGAGTGAGCTTGACCGAAGTTTTAAAGACCCACCTAATGCTGATCTTTGGTCAAGCTGCAGCTTGTCCCTGGGTGGGCTGGTGATGGTGGGGATCAAACCCAGGACTTCTACCTCCCAAAGCATTGATTTCTGCTTGGTTAAAAGCCTTGTTCTGTTTGGGGTGTAGCCCAGCTGAGGCGAGGTGAAGCCTTCCTTGCTGTACTTTCAAAGTATGGGTTGTAAGAGGATAAATTTCCAGGGGTGAACTGAATGTAAACTTTCCCCTAAACTGCATATTTTCACTGCTTTTAAAAAGAAATGTGACTTTTTTTTATCTGTCTGGTAACAAAGTAAATGCCCCAAATTCCAATTTTTTACTTAAAAAACCCCAACCTTCTGATGTCTCATGCCTGTCAGACTCCTTCCTCTTCACAGCTGTGAAGATAAAGCCTTTCCGAGCTGTCTGCTGCTGCTGCTGCTGAGGTTTTCCAAAGCCGCTGCACGGTGACGTTAGCAAGACCCCTGCTTCTTTTCACCATTTCCACACCCCTGTCCCCAGCCCTGCAAAAAATCAGCGCTGCAGCAGTGCAATGCCACTGCCTGATCTCAGGCTGTGGGCTCACCCCCAATTTCTCCCTTTAGCTTCTGTCCAGTCTACCTTCCTAACAAATCTTTCGAGCTCTGATTTTACAAAACTATGCTGGGGGGTGGGTAGGAGGGTGCAGGCTAAGGCTGCAGGGGAAAAAAAAAAAGAAGGAAATATGGTGTGTTTCTGGCTACTTTGTTTTGTACAAGTCCTATTTGAAATGTGTTGTGAAGTGAGTGGTTTACTGAAGAAGGGTGGAAGCTGGAACTGCAGCCCTCATGTCTTTAGAGATATCACTGCTGGGGTTTGAAGTAATGAGTCAATAGTAAAGTTCTTTTAAGCACAGTATAAAACTGGTTTCCCTATGAATAATGTGACACATCGAACAGAAATGGTGTATTTTTAAGTTACAGCTCAGAAGGTATTTGTGAGCAGTGATTCATTAAAAAGAATACAACCCTTATGATAACTGCCAACCCAGTTTCTCAGCATGCTTTGAATATATCTCATTCTTCAGGGCTGGTCTAGGAAAAGTTGATTTCATTCACAAAGCTTAGATAATCGTGTAGTGTGGGTGGAGGGGTTAAAACTTCAGTGATTGCCTCATATGCATATAGTTACAGCAGCAAATCCATCTCCTGTATTTTTTTTTTATTATTTTTTGTGGTGATAGAAGAACAAAGAAGGTTGTTAGGATTAACGTTTCCACAAAATCAGGTTAGTTTTCTTTGACAGACTGTAATAAGGAAGATTTGAACAAGTATAAGACTCGGCTTTAATCCTTCTACATAGTTTCTCTCTGTGGGCTTTTTGGATTCAAATGTTTAATAACTTTAAATGTAAGGTTTCTGTTTTGTCTCTGCTAGGTTTGATGATAATACTTAGCCCTTGGTCATTCAGCTGAGCAAAATACCTTGCTGTGTGTGCTGCACGAGTCAGTCACAAACCAGGAAAAGGATTGAATAGCAATTGTGTTTGCATGTCTCGTGTATAAAGTTCCCGCTGTCCCCATACAGAGTGGGACAACGGCACCTGGCAAAAACACACACAGCCAAAAGCTTCTTCTGAGGGTTAAAATAGCCAGAACAGGCCACTGTCTGATGGCTCAGCGCTGGGCTTGCTCCTTTCTCGAGTTTCTTGTGCAAAATGCACAGGAGACAAACCAAAAGTAACACTTTCACTGTGCTGAAATCTAGGAAGGCAAAATGCAACTATTTTCCCAGCCTGTCTTGGGGTGTGTTACTGTTTTCAGCAGCACTCTTGCTTCTAATGGGATCTGTAGTAAGAAACTGTGTATTTGAGTATTTATTCTTACTGTGCAAGGATAAATATTTGTGAGATCAGGCCCTTAGTTACCGCAGATTAACATTTATTTAAATATTTTAGGTATTTATAAACATTGGCTTTAAAAAAAGGCATGTGGAAATGGCTTCTGGGTAATAAGCAAATGACTGCTCAGAACAGAACCACCCTGGTGACATTTACTTCCTTTGTATTTTTGCAACTCTGTGTAATAAAGACTGTGTGTTTTCTTTTTGAGGAGGGGAGGCTACTGGTGCTGCTGATCAGGCTCCACTGCAAAGGGCGTGCTTGCTAACAGGAGCTTCTACAGAAGGTTATCAGATTCAGGCCTGATTCTGATTTATATAGGATTTGGTTTTCCATCTGGAGGTCTGCAGGACTTTTTTTCCCCTGCCTGGATGGCTGTAGCAGGCAGGTCCCCTCCCAGAAGAACTGAAATGTGAATTTTTACATTATTGTGTTGAGCAAGGAGCGCAGCGGCAGTGCAAAGCGTTAATCACGTTCTCCATCCTGAGCTTGCCTTCCCTGCAGTAATGGTCCTGGGAAATAGTTCCTCTAGATCCTACCCTAATTCTTGAAATCACAGTAAAGCTTTCTGGTATTATGTTGCTACTGGAGAAGTGGCGGAGCACAGACATATCTCAAGTATGCATCTGCCTGGGGCTTTGATGAAGAAAATTTAAAGGACCAGGAATCTCAGCTGGTCTCCCAGAAATGGGGTCAGTGGTGACCTGCTCTGTTCCTTCGACACCTTCTGCATCATCTCTTCTTATCCCAGACCTGCTCTGAGGAGAAGTGGTGGTTTAAAGGACACTGTGATGGCAACAGAGGAAGTAGGTAGATGTCTGTGAAGGAGCAGCAGTTAACATTTGTTCTTCAGGGATTAAATTTCTGCATGGGAGGCTGTTGCTGTGCCATGGCTTTAGAGGAGCTGCTCTCAGATCACTAGCGACCCGTTGTCTTGGGGGTTTTGATTCATCTGCATTAGTGTTGGAAGTGGTGCACAGTCGAGAATGGGACGGACAACACGCAAAGAGCTGTCCGCTAAAAATAATTTATTCTCACTGCTGCTGAAAATCAAACCTAAACCACGGGTTTATTATTTTGGTTTCTGCTGAAAGTGCTCAGTAAGAATTGAGAGCTTCTCTTGTGTTGTCTGATATAGGCAGATAACCTTCTTCTCAGAAGTTGCTTGTTTAATGTGAATGGTGATGCATTTATTCGCACAACTTCTTTATGAAGCAAAGACACACGTAGCTTGGAGATTAAAATCTCCTAATTGTAAAGTGACGGGCATAAAAGGAAGTGTCTTTTCACCTAGCGTATGATAAATGTAGGACTTGCTGCCCCAGGATTTCACGGATGCTGACTGTTTAGATGAGTTCAGAAATGGATGAGACCAGTTTATGGAAGTGAAATCCATAAAGGTCAATTAAATGATAGTGTTTGTTTCTGCGTGGTCTTAAGGTGTGGTGGGATGCTGCAACGTGGAAAAGGACAGCAGGAAGAACTGTTGCTCTGTGCTTGCTTTGTTCTCATGCTCTTTTCTTTATACAGCTGATATCTGGCCATCGATGGACAGAGGATGCTGGTTTATCTGGAGGCTGGATGACCTAGTATGGCTATTCTTAAGTCCTGTGGCTTAGAGTTTCTTGTTGTGTTTGTTCGCTGACGTTTCCGATGATGTTACAGAGCAACCTGCCTCTTCCGAGCCTCCATTTTTTCCCCGGCTCATAAAACTGGGCTAATGACTCTGACCTTTTGTTTGTAAAGCAAAAGGAAAAGGATCAACAAAATACTGGGGCTTATTTACTATCATTACTGAAATGATGAGCAATGCCACTTTGCGGTACTTCAAAGAGGCTTTGCTTATAAGATGCTGGAAATCCCTAGAGAGAGAAAATGTTTCAGATGGAAAAGGGAGGGGGGGGAATATTCCTCCTGTTCTCATCTCGCAAGTGTACTCTCCTGCAAGGCACGGAGGTAATATCTCCAGCCATCTCCCCTCCCAGCTGGGCTATTTAAAATAGCCGCAGACAATCTTTGCTTTTTTCTGTAGTAGCCAAACTTGTTGGTGTCACTGATCGCATAGGAGTGAGTTCTGCATAAATTGTTCACGTGCTGTGGAGTTTTGCAAAGTACTTTGTTGACCTATTGTATTACCACTAATAAGATTGAATGTGGTTTTAATTTCTCATTTCCTCTTTCACTGGATGCCCTTTTCCTACTTCTTAGAGTCTTACTTCAAGTCTCTGTGTAGCAGAAGTCTTTTTTTTTTTGCTGCTCAAAGAATGAATGATGCTTTGCTTTCAGGCAGCTCCGCACTGGAGGGCTTTAAGTGGCATTCAGAGAAGGCTATCAGCCACAATATCTGATGTATTGGTGTAGCTGCGGTTCATGCATGGAGTGCAAAAAATGGGATTTAATTGGGAGGGAGGGGGAATAGCGTCCCTGGCTGAATGGATGGGTGAAAGTTCCCCGACCACCCCTTAGCCCAGCAAATAGTTCGTTGAGTGCTCGCCAGAGCGGAAGCGAGTTCCCTTTCAGGCACCCTGCTTTTGTGCACCGTAAGAAAAAGCACACACTCTTATGGTTTTGGCCTTGCAGCTGCAAAAAAAAAAAAGTGAGCGAGAACCGTGCACACACCCAGATCCTGTTCTTTCAGCACCAACAGCTGCTGAGCCGATCCTTTGCTGGAGGAAGGCATATAGCTATAAACACAGCTTGTGTAAAACCTTTACCTTCTGTCTAGGGCAGCATGAAATAACTGGCCGCTTCCCTTTTGGAGGCTAAATTAAAAACGCATGTAATTAACTTATACAAAATAGCCTTTTGGTTGCTATTGAGAATTCAATATTGTATCAAGGAGGTTACATCTAGGGTCTGGCTTCACATGAGAGGTTTCCATAAAGCAGCTTATTATAGACCTTGTGGTGAGCTTTGATAGAAAGACTTGCATCTTCAGCATCCCTAATTCGGTCTAATCTCTCTTCTCCCGAAAAGATCAGCTCAATAAAGTGATGATTTCAAACACTCTGAAATACTTTTGGATGGTCCAGAGCCTGGAGTTAGCACTGTAGATTACATGAGGTGAGATCACTGCTGGGCTCAGAACATGCAAAATGGAAACAACTACATCTTAAAAAGAATATTTTTCTGACTGTCCCAAGGAGATTACACAGACATCTGTCACCACGTCCAAGCTGAAATTTGACCCTGCTCTGTCAGACCAGGGGGGCTGATTGAAACAGTGGGGCTTTGCTGAAGTCTGCCTGGAAGGTTGTTCGGTCCCGCTGGCTGCACGGATGGAGAAAGTGAGTCCAAGGATTGTCATGCTGTTGAGCAAAACCAGAAGACTGCTACTCGCAGCTTCCTGCAGCTCTGCCTGCAAATCCCAAATGGCAGCCAGGGATCATGCGCCATGCCCGTACATTGCACAGATGGCTCGTGCACACACAAAAACCAGATTGGGTGTTTCTGAGGGGTTACCTCACTGGGCACCTCTGCGGAAGAACTGGGTAATCCCAGACATGGGGCAGGACCCTTCTCCCCCATCCCTGATTCCTCTTCCAACCCTTGGACAGGACAAACAGTAGGCGTGGGGAAGGAGAACTGCCCGGAAAACCCCAGATCCGTAGATCCGTAGTGGCTTTTGGTACTGGTGGGGTGGGGCCTTCCTGTTCTCCCCATTTCACAGTAGTACCTGTCTCACTTGACTCCTGAGATCCAAAAACCATATTCAGGGTCTGAATGTGGCATTGTGTGTATCTTTTTTTTTTTTCTCCCCCTCCGCAATAGAAAACCCGTGTGTTATTTTGACTTTATAATAAAGACACTGTTCATAAACCACTTAAATTTAGATGCTCAAGGCTGTTCTCTTGCTTTTTTGTGACAGAAATCCCAGAAGATATAACACTTCTGGAAAATATCAGGGAGTCAGTGTCTTTTTTGACTCTTGTGTCAAAGGTTAACTTAAAATATTAATGTTGCAAAGATTCATTTAAGATATTAAAACTGTTCAGGCAAGAATACATGTACATATTGTAATTACTTCCTTTTTCTTACAATTAAAGTAATTGGATTATATTTAATGAGCTATTTACATTTAATAATTAAGAAAAGACTTATCTTTCCAGCATTCCCCAAGTGGAGCAGAAGGGTGGGGGCACTCAGAGCTGTGATATAATTATCTAGGCGTGAGTTGAAACTGAAAGAGCAGTTGAGCTGTATAGAAAACACTTGGAACTGGTTTGTTCCTACTCTTTCATTAATCAAAATAGTTTAGTGTGTGTTAAAGGAGGGGAGGCTGAGCTTAGCTGCAAATGAGACAGAGTTTATCTGCTGAAAAGGAAGGTTAAAATATGTTCAGACTTCAGGAATAAGTCATTTAGAAGAAAAACCACACCCTCTCTTTCCGTATTAATTACCGAGCGCTGCCCTAGAATGAAAATGTGCTGATGTATTGTGAGAGTTGTGCTTTGCACCGAGCGCTTTGTTAGTGCTAACAGGCACAAGCCTTTCCTCTTGCTGGAGGAGGCTGGTGTGAAGGAGAGGAAGAAAACATGCTATCCTCATTAGCAGTAATTCAGCCTGGGAATGAGCGATTCAGCGGTGTTTGCTTTAGCAGCCGCGCACCATTTGCAGAAGTTGAGCTGTGGTTCTGCGCAGGCATCCCCGCAGCGACGGCGTGAGGGTTGGGTACCTGCAGTACCTCCAGGTGAAGCTGTGGGAATGATGCTGCTTGTGTTGCCACCTAAATTGCGTCTCTTCTAGTCAAGACCGTTTGAAGTGAATTCAGTGCCGTTACAGACTTTGAGGCTTGGAAAACAAAATCTTGTGATTTTTATCCAGAGCTCATTTTGCCTGGATTGGGACAGAACTTGGCCAATCAAAGCTCCTCAACCTTGACATTTAAGGACTGGCTTTGGGGGCAGAGTGGGCATCCTGTTTTAGTAGACATCTCTCTCTTGGGTTGCTGTGACTGCTAACCCCAATGGCTGTTACTGCTCAGGGGACCCATCTCCTGGGACAGGTTGAGGCTGATTGCTTGAATAGTCTCATTGACTTTGGACAGTGGTTTGGGCTCAGACCAGGTGTTGTTGGAGACCTGCCGATGGACTGAAATCTGCCTGCTGACCAAGCCTCTCCCCATGTACTCCTAAAACATTTCAGAACCTATAGTAGGTTTTTTGTACTTGAGTATGCCGAAGCTACCTGTTGATTGAAGCTCTTGACACTACTCTGTATTGTCACTGACCTTGTCTCCTTGCCAAAACCATCCATAGGTTTAACAGAAAGCGTTCTGCTCCCTTCGCTGCTCCTGTTTCCTAGGAAGCAACAAAGCCAGAGCTCTTCTGGCGCTGAAGGAGCCCTGCCTCTCTCCTGATGTATATGCTTACGGCAAAGACCTTGAAACCTTTCTGTTTCGGAGCTTTAATTCCTGTTTAATCAATAGTTCTGTATTCTGAGAATCAAATCCCTGTGACAGCTCTCTTTAATTGAGCTAAACTGCCTTTCTCCTGTCACATCTCTTCTAGAGTTTTATTTAAATGCATTTGTTCTGCCTGTATCCTAGTGAAGAATTGATAGGAACACCAGGTGACCCTCTTTGTTTAACTTGTTTTTCAGCTAAATGAATGGAAACATTAATTAGGGCAATGATGTGTTTTTTAGGAATAAAAAAAAAAGTCTAGGTCAAACTGCTGTCTGTATTTGCACTCCAACAGAAGCTAGGAGGATCTGTACGTTCCCCGTTAGTGACACCCCCATCCTTCCACCCCCAGCTTGATTTCTGCCAGCAGCTTTGAGCGAGTCCCTCTCCAGGACAGCAGGCTGGCATTTATTCCAGCAAGATCATCTTCAGCAAAGCTGACAACAAAAGTTTAAAAGGAAGAGCCAAATTTTCAGTCACACCTGTGCAATCCCCTTGAGGGCAGTAAATGATGACGATAATGCATGAGCCAGACAAAAAAACGCAGAAAATGGCTTTCGGAGCCTCTTTTGCATTTTTCAGAGCCAGCAGACTAGAGAGGGGGGAGAAAAAAACAGGGGAGGAAAAAAAAAAGAAGAGTATTTTTACTCTGGGAACTGAGCGGACTGGGTGCTTGTTGTCTCAAGGACTCCACAGTGCTCTGTACAATGCTTCGTTATTCGGCGAGATCAGGGCTGACATTTCCTAGTGTCAGAACATCGCTGTGGAAATGTGCAGCGTTGTTCTTGCCCCACGCTATTACCGAAACACCTCTTTCGTAATGCTGGCAGATCGTATCTGCGAAGTTCCCGAGTTGGTGATTGAAGTGGATTATTAATATACAGAGGGGTTGTGTGTTTGTTTTTTTTTTTTTTTTTTGCGTTTGGCTAACTGTGCTCTCCTGAAGGCCCTGTGTTTTCAGTAGATCCTGCTTCAGGAAAGCTTTTGTGCAATGGTGGGTGAAAACGCAGCCTGCGCTTTCCATCTTAGCTGCTGGTAAGAGATGGTGGGCAACATTTTCTCCGGCGCCTGGGGGGTTTTACCCGTCCATCTCCCTCCCCCGTGGCTTTTGGGGAGAATAGACCACTGTGAAAGGAAGCAGCTCCGCAGCTGCCCTTCACTGCTGACTCCTGCTCAGCTGCTGGCAGGCTGGGCTGCTAATGACAGATGAGCCTGTGACGCGTTTTTGGGAATGAATACTTGTTACAGCTGGCGGGATGGAGTAGTTTGTGGCATCACATGGCAGTTTGCTCTATAATTTCACTCCCTATTGCTCGGATGCAGCACTGATTGCTAGGTCTCTCTCCGAGTGTGGAACTGTAGCATTTCTGATTGCTGCATCCCACTTCTCTGTGGCTGCATTGTGAGCTTGGATATAGCCCTGAGCACTCAGCAGAGCCTTCTGCTGAATTTTTTTTTTCCTCAGTTCTCCGTGTGTGTGTGTGTGTGTGGCTGCTGCTTCCCTTTCTGCTAGTCTTTTGGGGTTACATAAAAGCCAGTCTCTTTCTGGCCATTACAGCTACATGGGGGAGTAGTTACTGCTGAGAGAAGCTTGAAATTTGAAGCAGAGTTGTCACAGACATTAGAAAGAACAGTCAGTCTGCGTTGGCAAGCTACTGAGTTAAGTCTCATTTCATACTGATGGGAATTTCAGATCTGATTATCTCCTTCCTCCCTCATTCCCAAACCTGCTGGTGTGTCTAATCCCCCGATGGGTACTCCTAAAGGCTGTTCTCCAAGGCGCTTAGCTGAAGGCTTGGTCTCCTTGGCTGTGCTGCTTGTTTGTGTCCAGGCAGAGGATTTTATAAGCCCTGCTGAGGGCAGGGTGATTGGTCACCCTGACGTACTTGAAAATCAAGCCTAATTTCCCTCCCCTTCCCCAAAAACGTGCTCTGTCCTCCTTAGGTGCTTTGTGCTACACCAGACACTATGACAGATGATATCACTGCCGGGGTCCAGATTTATTTGCAGATGGTCCCTGATCTAAGAGGTTGTGTGTCACATTGAGTGGGGAATTACCCAGGTGACTCCCAGTAATGCTATGCTAGCTGGTCAAATACCAGTGAGAAGAACCTTGCCAGATCTCTCCCTCCAACTCGCCTGTTATTTACAGCTCTTTGTGTGCATTGCATCCACACGTCTCACCTTGTAGTCCTGCCTGCCTTCTCCTCTGCACCGCGGTGTTGACTGTGCTATCTGCCTGCTGTACAAAAAAA
>VZSZ01000611.1:18701-42390 GCA_013398815.1 Ibidorhyncha struthersii
TGGTTCCTCTCTTGCTGTGCAGTGCTGTTTTCTGCTCTGCTCCAAACTGCTTGTTAAGGAGTATTTGCTCCGAGTTGCTGTTTTCAGTTGACAGAACTCGCGTTGGAAAGCAAATATTCAATCCTAAAATGTCCCTGTATTGCTTCTCAATACTTGTAATCAAAGTCTGTCTCCTTTATTGTTGGTAACAATTGTCCAATTTTACTGTGCCAGCCCTATTTATTAAAAATAGTCAATAAGACGCAGCTTTGTGCAAGGGGTTTATAGACTGGCAGTTCTCGTTTGAAGCAAACCAATTGTACTTGATTCTAACCCAGAACTCAGATTCCTCAGTGATCTGCTACAGCAGAGCTCATGGGGAGAGCGGTCGATGACTTGCTGATAAAGAATCTTAGAGCGGCACGCTCATCTTGAATTTACCTCGCGCTTTGCTCAAAGTGCTGGATTTGGAAAGGCAAAAATTGCAAGTCGCATATTTTCTTTCTCTTTCCCCTTTACGGGGCTGTCTTGTGCCACGCTTGTTCCCCAGTGCCCCAAGAGTATTTACGGAAATAATTGTCAAAGTCAGAATCCCCTTAAAAACTGGTGAGCGAGGCATTCAAGGTGAGAGCTTACTGTGGAGGGAGCGGGGTATCAGGTTGGCAGCCATGTGAAGAAGCACTACGCATGGATCCTGCTTTCTTGGAGAAATACGAGGCACCTGAGACCACTGTATATGCAGTGAGCAAGCACGGGAGTTGATCAGAAGGGTGATGGGGAGCAAATGCCTGGTGAATCCTGAAAACGAGGTGCCAGTTGTGGCTGGAAGATGGGTAGGAATGTAGGAGCGGTGAGCTCAGCTTCCAGGGCTTTTGTCATACTCAGCAAACTTTTTCTGGGACGACGTGGGGCTGTGGAGCGGGCCAGGGCTCAGCAACGCGTGCGTAAGCATTTTGGGAGAGGGGAAATTATGAGGAATTCTGGCAATGCCCGGCTGGAGGTGGGGCAGTGTACAGCTGCGGGAAGGCGAAGGGAAAAGAGCTACAGGGCAAAGCTGGGCTTTTCAGATGGTTTGGCTTTTAGTCACTGCCATCATAACAAGGCTTGGAGCCTTCTTTTTTTCAAGCCTTGACTTGGAGACTTCAGAGGAAATGCTTGCCCTGAGCAGGTAGGAAGGTTCTGATTCAAGTGGGAGAGGAAAATCATTTGTTACCGTAACAAAAGCCCTTGTTTCTTGTTTTTAAGAAGGTGTGAAGCATGGCGGTTGGGAGGGATGAGTATTTTGAACATCGATTGATGCTGCAGTGTTTGTGGATTTGGCACGCGACTGGCTTCGGCATTGGCCCATTTCCTTCCAGCTCTCCCCAACCAGCGGTGCTCTGCAACCAGCAAAGATCACTTCTCTCCTCACATAGCTAGCACTGTATTTCAATTTGCTGCCTTCCTTTTTTTTTTTTTTTTTTGCGTATTCATTAGAAATCTGTTGCAGATCGTTTTCTGTTTCTTAGAGGCAGTTTCCTTTTAACACGCTCCCTCTCTTCTCCCGTTACAGCGGTATCAGGCAGATCCTCTGTGCCTGTGGCATGCCATTCTTGCAGCTTCTTAAAAACAGCATATGCACCCCCCAAACTCTAGTACTGAAACAAATCTAATCTTCAACATTAATAAGTAAGTGGAAACGCTTATCTTTGCCCAAAAGATAAGGATTTTTGGCCTTGGAATTCATTTAACTTGCTTCTGAATGGTAGGATTTAGTTATAATATATGGTCTGTGGTAGTTACGTGACAGTGACTAATGCCTGATGACCAGTCTGGCTAGCTGGGGTGGAAAACTGCTGTGCTGTCATGCCCTGACCACTGAAAGTAAAGCGGTTCTGGATGGCCCTTGCTGGTAGCCTGCTGTCAATTGGCTTCTTAATGTCTCTCTTAAAGAATAAAAGCAAGAGCCTCCTGGAAAGCTTTTTTAGGCCTGTCCCTTCCTTGTTTCATTTACTGCGCCTCTTCCCTGCCCCTTTGTGCTGTCTCCAGTGTTTTGCTTCCTCCTTCTCCCTCTGCTCTCATACCTTGTCCCTTTTCCACACTTCATTTTCTGCCCCTCCTGACTGCTGCTTTCGAATTACGCCACTTATTTTCCAATCCAGACTATTAATCTTTGTCCCACCTACTCATGAGGCATGAAGATTTTACAGGAGCCCATTAGCTGTTATCTCTATACCTACCCTCCACAGACTCGTGGGGAAAACTGAGGTCTAACACTGAAGTGCCTTCTTGTGGGGACATCGACTGCTCTTTTTGCTAGCATTGGCACCAAGCTCTGGTTGTTAGGTCCCAGATTTCCTATTTGCCTGCCTCCACCCTACCAAAACATCTGAAACCTTGAAGCTCCTTGTCCTTCCGCTCCAAGGAGAGGAAATTTTTGCTTTAAAATGCCTCTTATCCCAGAGGCTGCTGGGAGAGCAGAAGGGTGGTTGTCCACAGCCCATCCCGTCCTCCCTGCCTTGCTTGTCTACACTGCTCCGCAGCGTTAATCTCCTCTTTTAGTTTGACTGCTGCTTGCTGGGTCCTGCCTGGTGTTACGAGCAGCAGCGGGGCAGCAGAGCCGTCCCCGTCGCCTTGGGAAGAAGCGATGCTGCCGTACTCTTTGCAAGGAGGGCTGTCGTAGCAATCACGAGGGTGAAACTCTTGATTCTGCAGTGGAGTGTGGCAGGCTGTGCTGGGAGGCTGGGGGTGGCTGGCAGGATGAGCTAGGCTATAAAGGGAGTGTTTTTCTTAGCCCTTATCGCTGCTGTCTTGCACCGGTGCAAATTCATAATGTACGTGTGCTGTACCATTGTTATTTCACTAAAAAAAAAAATACAAAAATTAACTTTCGCCACTGCTCCTTGCTTTTAGTTTCAGAAGGCAAATGCTTCTGGGGGGGCTGTATACAGACAACATATTCTGAGCCTTTGGCTTATTTGTGGGTATTTGGGGCACTACTCGATTTTTCTGCCCTGTTCTCCCCGTACTTGCAGAGATTAGCGCTACCTGGGTCTATCTGACCTAGCATACCTATCGTCTTTGGGGTTTTATGTTTCTTTTTATACATGCGCGCTCACATCTCTTCCCCCCTACAGGCTTATTTTTCCTCTCGCTGTTTTCCTTCTGTCTGTCCTGCAATGGGAAGGTTTCCAGCTGGGCTCAGTGGATGGGTTGTCCACTCCGTCTCTGCAGATCCCACCGACCGCGTGTGCTCCCTGGCCAAGCCCTGGGGAAGCACGAGGGAGAAGCTCGATGCAGGCAGCCTGCAAATGCTGCCTTGTTTATGAGAGCTGCTTGTTGGTGCAGACTGCAGTCTGGGGGGAGCTGGGAAAGTTTGTCTGGCATAAAGCGCTAAAGCTGACAAAAGATTGTAGGGCTTGGGCTGTAATCGATAAAACACGGGGTATTTAGAAGCGAAGGTCAGGGTCCTTCCTTAGTTCACCCTGTTCTTTAAATATCCCAGCAGTTACTGATGGCTGCTGCAGTGCTTGGACACGGTGAAGAACAACATGGACTTCAGTCCTCGGAGAGTCTCTGCTTTTATTTATTTGGATGCGGATCACGCTCCCCTCCTCTATAAGGTGTGCGGTTCTGGGGACCCTTTTCTTGCGCAGGGACAAGCACGCGAAATCCCTCGCGTAGAGGCGTTGCAAAATGGCAGCCTGCATCTGCTTGTCTGGGAGATATCCGTGCGCCCGGTGTGCTGCGGCTCTTGAACTCCTCTGCCTTAATGGGTCAAATTTAGCAATTCAAAATCTGGCTTGTGAGGTAATTAGGAGGGATAATGCCCACTTCTTCCTCTTAACACCCTGATAGAAAAGCATCCAGGAAGGACTCCTGGACCTCAAAGATAAGCTGCCAGCTGCCACAGAGACTATCAAAGGGTGGCTCAAAGTCAAGAGCAAACAGCTGATTTTTTATGGTTCTTGGGTTTTTGCTGTTGGTGACAGGAAGCCATGTTCCCCAAGCTGTTAGCTTCCTGTTTTATTTTTACACCCAGGCCGAGCAGATCAGCATGCCTATCACATGGGAGCCGGCTGCTTCTCCGGGGTTGTTCCTCAGCTGACCTAGAAAAGTGATTCTTTCCCCTTCTAAATTAATCAAGAAGTTGGGATGTATTTGCTTTCACTTAAGTCTTAAAGATTTCAGGCGTGTATCATGCTCCTTGTTCTGAGCTGTTTACCCAAGTTGCCTCCTCTCTCCTGGAGGCGGACGATCTGAGAGGGAGCTGTTTGTTGCTTCAGTGTTTCAGCCTGTTAGTAAAGGAGATTTTTGTTAGTTCAAGGCACTGACCTGCACATAAAAGCATTTTCTGTCCAAAGCATAACTTCCGGACAGTTATGTTTTCTTCTTCTTTTTTTTTTTTTTTTTTTTTTTTTTAAAAATTTCAATTTTTTTTTTTTTTTTTTAAAGAACTGGAACTTTGTCTTGACCGTGGTACAATCAATCTTGCCTTCTTTCTGAGCACGCTTTAGTCCTGCATCCTGATTAGAGCTCCCTCAACGTTAAACTGCTGTAGCATGAAAACAATGGTCCAGTGTAAACCTCGGCCCCAGGGGATTTCCCAAGGGAAGAGGGGTGCAGCCTGCAGGATAAGGAACAGTCACCAGAAAGTTTCCTGGTCAGCTGCAAGCGCTTCCTGTTGTTTCAGGAGAGCCCTGTCTCTTCTGCTCCAGGAGAGAGGCACCACGCATGCTTTGGTGTGCTAGAAGAAGCTGTTGTTGGTTTGTTTTGTTTTTTTTTTCTTAGCATCCTCTCAGTTTAAGCAAACCTATTGATTGCAAGTTTAAAATATTTCTGAAGAAGTGCTTGTAAGACTCGCCAAAGACGCCGTGCGTGAGCGCGGGAGGAAGGAGACTGCTCAGAGGCAGCGGATGGGTAGGAAGGGAACAACGGCTGCGGTAATGCCAGCAGCACCTTGCGTGTGGGCGAAGATGTGTAGTTTTCCATCTCTGCCTCCGTACCTGAGCTGGTGGGGCTTTGCTGTCACTGCAAGTCATAGAACAGCAGGATCTTTATTTCTGATGAACCAGTTTTATAAGGGTGGGGAGGGGGGAAAGAAGGCTTATAAATAAAGCCATTTGAGAGCAGGAAAAACGAACACCATGGCTCTGGTGTGCCTGGAATTTGCGGTTGAGTAATCCTTTCCTGTTTCTTTTTTGGGTTGTTTTTCATCTTTCAGAACAGTGCCTGAAGCAGGTCCACCATGCCGTTAGTAACGAGGAACATTGAGCCAAGGCACCTGTGCCGTCAGACGTTGCCTAGCGTTCGAAGCGAGCTGGAATGCATGACCAACATCACCCTGGCAAATGTCATTCGACAGCTGGGCAGCCTGAGTGAGTACCATGGCGAGCCTGCGCGTTGCCCTCAGGAGTCGCTAGTGCTCTTTATTTAGCTCCCTTTCTACTCTCGTGTTCCTATTTCTCCCCCATCTGCCTTCCCTGGGTAATGCTAAAATGTTTTCCTAAAGAAATCTGATGCTAATTTCATATCCCTGGTCCCACTGCCTTCCTCTCTAAGAGAAAATGGGGAAGGGGGGGGGGTGTATGTGTGTGTGCATGTGTGTGCGAGAGGCTGCAGCGAAACTGCAGATGGAAGGATGGAGCACAACTCAGGCTTGTAAAATGGGAGGCTCTCCAAGCAGCCAGGATCTTGTGTCAGGGAATGTGCCTGTAATTGCACGCACTACTAAATGGAGCTTGACTGTGTTGAATCTACAGTGTGTCAGTAGTCTTATTTTTAATGAAAGATAATTAAAGCGCACACGCAGAAGCTGCCTGTTTGCCCCTGCTGTTTGTTGCACTGTGAGGCCCAAAGTCCCCAGTCTGAGCCAAGCGTTGCCTCTGGAGTATTGGGAGTTTGGGGTTGCTTGCTCAAACGGCAGCACAAGCCGTAGCGATGCCTAGCTCAGCTCTCCAGTGGGCTGACCAATACAGCCTTGTAAAGGCTGGAGGGAAAACGTGGGCCTATGTGCCATAGGAGAAACGAAGAGTTAATTGTGGTCTCTCCGGGATGACTCCTTAGTCTGTTGAAATGCTCTGGATTCTGATTAGCCACCTCTGCCCTTGAAGCAAGACTTTGATAATCAAGTTAATATGTTGTTTAGCTTCTCTGTGGTGTCTGCAAGCGCTTCTGCTTGCTCTGCAGAGCAAGCCCCTTGTCTTCTGCCATAGCGTGAATGTGGCAGGGAAAGTTTGGGCGCAGTCTCTTTCCAGCAGTGAAAACCATGGCTGTCGCTAAAATCTGGGCCTGTGTTTTCTGCCAGTCGGTATCACATTCTGTTGGGTTGTAGAAATGTCACTGCACAGGCATGACCAATCTCTCCGCTCGCGTTCAGCTGGCCCTTGTTGTTCATTTGTTAGGTCTTGTAGCCAAGGTGGTTGTGGAGTGTGAGCAAAATCCATCTCGTGCATGTGAAATGATGAGGAAGAAGGCAGTAAAGCTGTGCAAATCTCAGCTGCAGAGAAAGCTAATCCCAGTCCAAAGGCATGCAGTGGGTTAGTGTGACAGAGCCGTGGTGAGATCCTTCAGGTTTAGACCTTCTTTGCGCAGCTCAAATATTCAAAGCTTCTCTGCTTCTACCTCGCCAGAGAGGGTGAAGCGCTGGAAGCCACATTGCAGCCTGGTTTCTTTATTGGGAAGGTACCCTGGGAGCCTCGCTTGGCAATGTGGGGAGGGAGGTGCGTGCTGCTGGACCAATCACAGATACCTCGAGGAGAGCGCTGGAGGGAAAACTCGGGAGAGGTGGCTCTTGCTGACACTTGCGTGCTTTTCTGTGTGAGAGGGGAGCGAGGCAGGTGGGGAGGAAATGCTGAGCACTGTCTCTTACCCGCTTCCCTAGGGTCAGCAGTATTTTAAATGAAGCAATATTTAGACTACCTGCTTGCAGAACGCTCGCATCCAAATGACCAAACTCCTGTCTCCCCCTCCTTTTCTCTCTCTTACTTCTGAAAAAGAAACGCACTCCTTCCTCGTACGTTGAATATTACAGGAACGTAAAGCAGGTTCAGTAGGCTGTGACAGCCCTGTCAAGTGAATAATCAGCCATGCCTAGTGCACCACAGTCTCTTTACAAAGATGCAAACATAAATCTTGTCAAACTTTCATATTCCAGTGAGTTTACCCTTCGTTACTATCACAGCTGGTAGCGCTTTGTATAAGTCTACTGTGCGTTTTTGTGTGACTTTATAGAATCCACAAGCTAAAGATGGAAAGACCTATTAAATCATGCCGTCTGTCTTCCTGCCAGTGCATGACAAAGATAATTCTGATTGTAAGCTGCACTTTTGCAGTCAAAGTAACTAAACCAAAAAATTAATCTCTGCCTTACCCTGTCTGAAAGTGTACACGAAACACAGAACGGTATGGGAGATGCTGGATGATAACTCTGTACAGGTGCACTTACACAGGCAAGGGAATACGGACCATCCCTTCTTCTCCCTCCAGGGTCAAGACCAGTATATACAATGCTGTTTTTATATTATTTTATGCTTGAAACGTACCACTGAGCACTACAAACCAAAAACTCTATTCTTTTTCCCTAGTGCTTGTTGCAGTTCCTCGTGAAATTCAGAAATGATTTTCAGTTCTCGTTAAAGTAGAAACCAAATTACGGGGGGTTTTTTGAACTGTTGCTGGGGGGTGTCAAATTATCCCGTAGACAAATGTCCACTCTTTGGTCAAATAGGAGAGCTGGTCTTGTGCTGACATTGCACACAGGAAGTGCTCCATGAAACCTGGCTGTAGCAAGAGCTACCTGGCCCTTAGGACTCCAGAAATAAAATCCTTCTCATGAGTTTGAGGAAAGCTGTTTGGGGTTGTTAATGGAGCGTACGTGGAGAGTGTATTGTCTAGGAGAGTGGAAGGAGGAGGTCAGTTGAAGTTAAGGTCCAGCATTTGCTTTCTATAAACACTTCAACCTGGCATTGCCACGAAAAGGGATGGAGGAGGTTGATTTTTAACCTGGCTAGTTCCCCGTGCTTGGCAGTGTAAGGAGAACTGCATGGGAGTATGAACAAGTAGCTGATATGTCAGTTTAGATAGCTGAAAGTGTTTGTGCAGCTGGGCTTTGGGGGATGCCCTCGCGTTGCCTTGTGGAAGAGGCTCTTGTCTTTCTGATGTGACTCATTGCAGACAACCAGATTTTCCGAAATTGCTGTTAAAGTTAGGCTTCCAACTGGTTATCCTTTCCTGAATGTCGGAGAGGATCTTTAGGAGTAACAGATTCCAGAACAAACTGTTGACCATATGATGATGCACTTCAAAACCAGACTGCTTATTGGGAGCAGCCTTGTACTCAACAGCCGTGGCTGGAAATGTTTCCCATCAGTGGGAACTCCATGGGCCTATGTCTGCTGTCGGTGCCAAGTCTGTTCTGATCAGTGTTGTCCTCAGCGTGGTTGGGGCTCCCTGTCTTGGATTATGCCTGAGAGCGGAACAAAAAGACAGTGCTTATTGTAAGTTCTTGGTTTTCTTCCAGTCCTCCCATCTCTGTCTACCTGTGGTCATCTCTTGTTGCATGCGTAGATTTTAAACTCTTAAGGACAGGAGACATCTTTTTTTTTTTTATGCTTGTAAGTGGTGCAGCGAGCTCCTGATCCAGGCCCCTAGGCACTCTTGCAGTCCAAACGACGGATGATGTTTGTCATAGCAGCCCACTGGGCAATCCAAGCTGTTGTAGAGAGAATATCCCTGTTTGAGAAGTTCCCCTTTGGTTTTGATTTAGAATAAACGTGAATGCATCAATTTTTCAGACACTGCCACCTGAAGGAACAAAAGGGTCAGTGCTTTCGTCTGTGGTTATAGCTCAGGCTTTAGGATCAAGGACTGGGTCTGCTCTCTAGTTCCAGAGTACTTTGAGCTTGTAAATATGTGCCAGTTACCCTGGAGGCAGGCCTGCTGGAGACTGGGAGCCTTTGAGATTCTCCAGAGCAATAAAAATCTAACTGTATTTGCTTGTCTAATAAACAGAACAGCAGAGAATCTTAAAGGACCTACAGACCCATGCAGATTCAGGCCAGTACAGTGTTGTCAGCCCTCTTCATTTCGTTACTTTAATAATGACTTGGAAGTGTGTCTCAATTGTTTCTTTATTGCTTGAAGATCCTTTGGAACTGTCAGGTTTTGGTGGAACAGAGCGTTTTCTTCCTGGATGTTACACTCAACCCTGACAAACGTGAAAAGAAGCATAGTTCTTTTCTTCTTTCTTTCTTCATTCTTCGAGAAAACAAGCTGGGAGACTGAATATGGTCTGATGTGGCTCATGAGGGTAATGCGGATGCTTTAATATTCCAGGTAAATTTGCAGAAGACATATTTGGAGAGTTGTTTACTCAAGCCAACGCCTTTGCCTCTCGGGTGAGCGTTCTAGCGGAGAGAGTTGACCGCTTGCAAGTCAAAGTCACTCAGCTGGATCCTAAAGAGGAAGAAGGTAATGGAGTGGAGCGCAGTCCTTGCAGACCAAGCATGGTAAAGATTCTCATTGAGTCAGCGTGGTTGGTTCACGGCCATAAAATGAGCATGATGCTGCAATGGGTGTTGGAACGTCTTCTCTTGGACTAAGAGGGACCGTTTGCTCCCATCCTGAAAAAGCACCGTGCTGCTCATGTGCATGAGCCTTCTGGCCGAGTCTTGCTCGTTAGCAAGTCTCTATGTGGAAACCCTTTTCAGCAGTTTGATAGCACTCTACTTCTTGAGTCTTGGTCGCAGGGGTTTGAAACCATGTTGGTAACTTTCAAGAGAGCCATATCTATACAGCAGCAGATCTTGGCACGGCATGATCTGAGATTTGCTGGGTTTCCCAAGAGATCTGTGGGAAAAGGAACCTGACCTTAAGAAGTGCTAAGCATGCCAAGAACTCCAACTGAAATCAGATGTTTGCTACTTGATCTCCAGTGTCATTGGCCTGGGTCAAGCTGTTCTTCACTTGCTCTCTCCTCTTTCTTACAGTCTCCCTGCAAGGCATTAACACCAGGAAGGCCTTCAAAAGCTCCACTACTCAGGACCAGAAGCTCTTCGACAGAGATTCTCTCCCTGTGCCTGTCCTTGAAACCTATAGGACCTGCAATACTCCTCCACCTCTCAACATTCTCTCACCTTACAGGTATGGATGCAACACCTTCTTGGCCCCTTGTTCCCTTGCAGAGGAGTACCTCTTCCTCCCAACTTGCTGAGGAGCTCATTTCCTATCCCATGCTGTATTGAAGTAGCCGTTTCCAATGGGAAATCGAGTTGCTAGACTGAGATCCACCAGGAAATCTCCATCTTGTGGATTACGCGAAACTTTGCTTTTGGGGCTGTACAAATGAGCATAGCTTGAAAGTTATATATTTGGTTACCTGCTGTCACTTTTGTGACTGCCCTGGGGCGAGGCTTGGCTGGCACTGCATAAACATGCTAGGTGTTGTGCAGATGAGGCATTTTTCTTGTGCTTCTCTGTAGCCCTGTGGCTCCTTTCCAGAAAGCCGCAGTGCAAACTGCAGAGCATACATCTGTAAATGGCTCTCACCCAGGTGGGTGCAGCAGACTCCCGTAGATCTGGAGATGCTTTCTGTGGCCTTCTGCGCCTGGTCTGAGACATCTGGTGTGACCTAGACTGGCTGTGTAACCAGTTCTCCTGAGCAGTCCCGCTCTGATTTCATCTTGTTGGTAGTAGAAGTAAAGGGGGTCAGAATACAGAGACTTAGCCCACATCCATAAATATCTTTTGAACAGGTAAAAAGTAATTACAGATAGCTGGAGGCAGCTGTCTTCTGCCAGACGCGGCTGCACTGCAAAGTAGGAGGAGAGAGTGTGTGTGCTCACTCATGAGTTTCAAGGACGCTGCTGGTCTGATTTAGGGTTCCTGGGCCGGAGAAGGTATTTTTTCACACCAAAAATACAACACAAACAAGTGGGAGTTGAAGTGAGAGACCTGTTTCTCTCTTGGTGATTGTTCAGAGAGGTTGAGCTCTTCAGGTGCTGAGTAACGGAGAGTTTGTGAGAGGGCAAAAGCGATGGCAAGTGGGAGAGCCGGGACAAGCGAGGCTGTGCGTCCGCTGCCTGTTCTGAAATGGAGGACAGAGGCGAGAGCAGCATGTTTGACCTTCTCACTGCAGACTTTTAAACTGTCATCTGGGGTTGTGCCTTGTGTTTTCTTTGGGCTTCGAACAAATGCGTGACTTGGTCCTTGTTTGTGTTTTTTTTCCCCCCCTCCCTCTTCTAGGGATGATGGCAAAGAGGCGCTTAAATTCTACACAGATCCTTCGTATTTCTTTGACCTTTGGAAAGAGAAAATGCTTCAGGACACCAAGGATATTATGAAAGAGAAGCGGAAACATAGGGTGAGGAAATGGGAGATCTCTGCCAACAGAGGCATATCAGGGAAGAATAGGAGGTGGGAAGTGTTAATGAATCCTGGACTCCAAAGTTGCTATCCAAAATTCAGGTTTGCTCTCTCAAACTCTTTAGGGATCAATTCAGTGAAGTTTTTATCTGGCTTACTCTCATCCTTGTTAATTAAAAAAAGAAAACAAAGATACCCTTAATCTGTTTTTCCAAATGCCACTGCCTTGGTATGGTTATAATGGCTTAATTTGTAGTCCTCAAACATAGCGCTGGTGCAGTCAGCAGGGGAGGAAGTTGTGTTGGAGTCTTTTCTGCACTTCTGATGTTGCATAGGGGTCTGTTCAGTGTTGAAGCAGCACAAATCCCACTGCCGCAGCACTGCAGTGTGTTGAGTGGTGCAATAAATTCTACTGTGGAAGAATAAAGAAAGGAGAAAATGTCCCTTCAGGGGTGCAAACCCAGGCCCTAATGTTAAATTAGGGGCAAGTGGGAGGCTTCACAAAACCATTTAAGCTGAAAATGCCAGGTAGAGTTCCTGGTTTGGTTGCCCGGGGATTTGAACCCATGTTTACCAACACTGAAACTTACACCATAAAAGATTCAGTTTGGGCATACTTTATTTAGCTTTTGAGCAACTGGAGTATTAAATATCAAAACAGATCATGATTTTTCAATCAAAATAACAAGGGAGTGATTTAGGGCATGTCAGAACACAGAGAATGAGGCTAGTTAAAGCCCAGTTGTTTGTGGGCAAGTGTCCATGTTGCATACCCAAAGCGCTTAACACCAGCAAGGTGATGGTGAGATTTGGCAGTCTTGACACAGAGGCTGAAAACTGAATTGATGTGGGAAACTGAGCTTTCATTCTGCCTTCAAGGTGGTCATGCCAGGGAGTAATGATGGCATCATGTCTGGGCTGCACCGGGGAAATCTGATGTTGTCTGTCTTTTTTGTTTATGCTATCTGTGCTCCAACTTCTTTGTGTGGGAGATCTTTGGAGCTTGCAGCAATCAGGAAAGTAAATTAAAAATCCCGGCCCTCTTTGAGAAAGTGTCTTCTTGAAACTGCTACAGGTCTGTCTTATCCCTCCCTATTGCCAGTGAGTTTAAAGCACAATAAGGCTTCTGTTTGATTCCTCCTCCCTTAGAAAGAGAAAAAGGAGAATCCAAACCGAGGAAATGTGAATCCGCGGAAAATCAAGACCCGGAAAGAAGAGTGGGAGAAGCTGAAAATGGGACAAGAATTTGTTGAGTCAAAGGACAAACACGGTCCTGCTGGGTAAGCAAGTCTGGGGCTCTGTTCGGCTCCCCAGCGAGGGGGAGCGGGCGGGCGTTGTTGATTATAATGCAGTTCACCCTGCTCTGCAGCTTCTCCAGATCTGCTGCACAGTGCGGATCGATACTGCCACTAATCAGATTCTCCAAAGTAAATCCGTCTGCTGATTTAAAATTTGCTAAATAAATCAGGGAGCTACACGGTTTGAACAAGGTGGCAGGAACAGCTTCGGTAGCAAGTCTGCTCTCGGCTGCCTGTCTTGTGGGCACAGAAGTGTTGAGAGCTTTGGCTCCCTACCCCGGCGCGATGCCCTTCCCATCACACCCAGCCTCTGGGCCTTACGCTGAGGAGCGGGGTGGCATCTCGGTGGTATTGTGTGATTGCTTTGTTACATTTCACAAATGGCTCTTCACACCCTAAAGTTGAAGCGGGGGCCGTCCCCATCCAAGTATTTCAAGCTACAGATCTCTCTTTAGCGCTTCTGGCTTGGGAATTCATTTAACTTTTGACACTAGCAAGGCTGGAAGCAGGCCGAATTCCCCACAATGCACTTCTCGCTTGCTCACTCCTTGCAGCTTCCTTTCATATAAGAAAAATCTCTCTTTAAATCACACTCTCCAGCTAAAAATAAAACTTGCTTTTAGTTTAATAGGAGAACAGGTTTGGTTTCTAGCAGAGGAACCGAGCAGCACAACAGCACCATTTTCTTGCTGTTCTGATTTCTCGTGTAAGCGTGTTCATGCGTATGAATTCAGCTGAGGTCCAGAGCCCCCAGGAACAGGGTGGTTTTACCACCCTGCAGTGAAATGGGCTCAGTGGACGTTGAATGTGAGAGTGGTCTCTTCCTTCAGTACTGTTTCAGCTCTGGATGCTTGCTTTTAATGGCATCGCTGTTTCTTGGGTTCTTTTTGATATTCTCTTCTCAAGTTTATATTTTGGCATCTTTGAGTACCTCTTCTTTTTTGCTACTGATGATACCCAGTGTCACTGGGAGTCCTTCAAGTCCAAACTGGCCAAAACACCCCCTTACAAATGTTTTTTTTCTAGAACCAGATGTTAAGAAACATATTTTTATTTGGAGGTTTTCTTGTTCCCTAAAATAGATAAGCATGCTGTTCTGCTGTGTGGTAGTAATAAACAAACATGGGAGCATCTGGGCAAATTCTAGCCGAAGAATTCGGCAGAGCAAAGGAATACAGCTGTACCTGGTTCTTCACAGAGGATGCTTTGAGAAACAGAGACTTTCTTTTTTTAAATGTTGCTTTAACGTTTTGTTTTGTATATCCTGTTGTGGTGGTTGATAAGGTCCCACCTAAAGGCAGGTCCCACTGTGCTGGGAAAAGCCATTCCTGCTAGAAAACCTCATTTCTAAAGCCTGCAGGTTGATCCATCCACTTGGTTAATACCACTGCCGTTCGGTGGCTGAACTGCTGCACAGTTATTTGTTGTAACCCTTCCAGGAGGCAAAGCTCTTGTGAGCGAGGGGACAAATGAGCTGTAGACGTCGCCTTGAACTCGTTAAATAAATTGTTTGTCTTGCTCTCACTCAGGTACCCCTCTAACACAGTGTATCAGAACGGCAGCATCGGTTCAAATGAAAGCATGGACGTGAACTGCTACCCGCCACCGCCGCAGACTGACTCTATTGTGCCACCACCTCCTTCATTCCCAGATGACAGCCTGCCTCCACCCCCGGTGGAATTTAGGTAAGCCTACGGGATCCCTTCTGTCACCAAGGAGTAGTAGGTGGTGTAAAAGGATGACATGAGACAGGCTGAGATAGTTCAGCATAACTTCCTAACGGGTGTTGTATGGGAACCAGAATGCTCCTGTCTGGAGGGGAAGTGCAACTGCAGGCAGGGACAGAGGCACAGGCAGCACAGCTCTCCATAAATCCCAGCCACTGTCGTTGTTCACGTACAGAACAGGAGAATGGGCTTGGGTGACAACTAGAGCAGACTTATTTCACTTTCTAGAAGAATGGGGTCCTAATTCACGGTCTGGCTCCGTTGCATGAGTTCTCCAGTGCAGTTGTCCCAGAGCGTGTAGACTTATGTTCCTGATAGTTGTTCTTTGCTCAGCTCTTTCACCTCTGTTTTTTGTTACCATTTGCCCTATGATTTTTGACAAAATCACAACGTGGGTGCTGAAGATGTAGATGCAGTTAGATTTAAAGGACTTCGAGCACACCAGCTGACTTCTTCCCAGAGAATTCATTGCAAGTTCAGGCCAGCTGCTTTGTAGTGGATGAAATGGTGACTTCCAGTCACCTCTAGTGATGAGAATTATGGTCCAGCCGCGGCTCAAGACACAAAGGGTGAAACAAGAGAAGTAGCTTTTTTTTTTTTAAAAAAAAAAAAGGCAGAAAAACAGAGTCAAAAAGTAACAGGAAGAAATATGTCTGATAGACAGGACTGTGTTGGCTTGTCTCCATCTTATCCAAAGGCAGCAATGCTGCAGAAAAGGCTCTTCTGATGCGTCAGAGAGACCAAGCACTCCACTCTGCAGTGTGTTCCTTTAGGGCAGAGCAGAAATGAGCTTTCAGATGAAGCTTATGCTGCCTTATGCAGTTGCTTAGATCTCTGCCTAGTCACAGAGATCTCCCCTCTCTGGTTTTGTTTTGGTGGTTGTTTTTAAAGAACCCTGGGAGCCAGGTTTGATCTCCAGTAGCCTGTCTTGGATCAGCACTGTGCACTGTTAAAAATTGTGACATTTTTGTGGCAAATGTATCTTATTTTTCTGTCTTACCATGGAAGGAGGTGTAAGTTTAGGGCCTCTTTTACACGTACATAGGGTATTACAGTACCGTATGGACAGTAGTGTTTTCTGGTATAAGCCCAGCTTCCATAAATGGGAGATTCAGTCACTCATGAATCAGTGCTTTCCTTAAGAGCACATTGGGTTTCCATGTCTTCCTCTTCACTCCCCACGGCGAGCTATGAGACATGGCTGCTGCACTCCAGCTCTGAGCTGTGGAATCCGGTGGAGAGATCTGTTCCTAGCAGGTGTTCAAAGCATATGCTTTCCTGGCACACCCACCAGTCCTTGTGTGATTTATCATGGTAGACGTCCCTGCTTGGCTTGTCGTAAGTCTGACCTCAGCGTGGAGGGGTAGTGGCTTGCACTGCTGCAGGAGCTCTTAAGGCAGGGTGCTGATCTGAGCTCAGACGTGATGCCTGGCCTCTGGCAGAGAGGTGAGATGGCTCATGTTCTTGTCATCCTGGGAGACGGGACGGATGATAGCATTTCTGCCAGTCCCCAGAAGCTTTCCTTTGTTCTGGTGGTGTAGGCCAAAAGAAACACTACGAGGGAACTAAAACCAAGGAGTGAGCTCTCATGGAAACACCAGTTAAAGCTGAAACTTGGATGTTTGGCCTGCAGCAAACACACATGATTTGCGTTAACACTGCGATTGTACAGTCCAATCTGGCCTCACAGCTAATAGCCTTATTTCTCTCTCTCCTTCTGTTGCAACAGCTATCCTGTAGACAACCAAAGAGGTTCTGGTTCTGGAGGGACCAAACGATCCAGCCTGGTTAGCCCGAGTCACCCACCACCAGCTCCTCCCATCGGATCCCCTACAGCAGCCAGGCCGGGCTTTGCTCCTCCTCCGGCACCACCTCCACCACCACCACTGATGGGAAGCACCCCCCCTCCACCACCTCCCATGGGCTTCCCGTCCCCGGGAACCCCACCACCACCCTCGCCTCCTTCTTTCCCTCCTCACCCCGAGTTTGCTGCCCCACCACCACCGCCACCTCCTCCAGCAGTCGAATATGCCAGTGTGCTCCCACCTCCGCTGCCGCAGCCGGGCAGTGGGAGTGCACCGCCTCCCCCTCCACCACCACCTCCTCCTGGCCCACCGCCTCTGTCTTCCAGTGGCCTGGATGGTCCCCCACCCCCTCCTCCACCCTCAGACACCTCCGCCTCCAAGCCCAAGTCATCCTTGCCTGCGGTTAGTGATGCCAGGAGTGATCTACTTTCAGCAATTCGCCAAGGTAAGGTTCTCTTTCAGTACCAACTTTCTCTTTTTCCTCTGGAAAAAACGCACGGTATCCAAGTGCGAGTGCTTGGGAGCCATCTCATGAGGAGTGGTGTGACTGCCTCTCTACTTGAAATGTGTCCCTTGTGGTCCCTCCTTGCCTGCCCACCCTGGTGACCATCTCACTAGGTTTTATTCCTTCACCTGCACCTTTGGAGATGGCAGTGCTGGAATTGGTGTGGGCCAAGATTGCGAGGGGATTGAACGGCAGTGGTTTTAAACTCCCCTCAGAGGAGCACGGAAATGATTTGCTTCCCATCCCTCCTGCCCAGCCAGCCTGTCCTGGTTGTCATTCGCCATCAGTGTCATCCCACAACGTGTCCGATCCTCACTGGCAGAGGACAGACTGCCTTGCTCAGAGGAATGTGTCGAAGGGATGGCTGCTTTGGAGATTTCAGTGTGACCAAAGCCTTTGCATGATCCCCTCTGTTGCCTTCTTCCCAACAGGCTTCCAGCTCCGCAAGGTGGAGGAGCAGCGGGAACAGGAGAAGCGGGACGTTGTGGGCAATGATGTGGCAACGATCCTGTCACGCCGCATCGCTGTGGAGTACAGCGACTCTGAGGACGACTCTTCAGAGTTCGATGAGGACGAATGGTCGGATTAGCCGTAGTCCCATCCCTTTCTTCCCCTTCTCTCCTGGGTTAACATCTCCTCAAAGAATCAGGTGGCCAAACCTTCCACCACTTCCTTTTTCATCCCGTAACCAAAGATGTGCCAAGGGTTTTCAGGCAACCAGCAGCATATCTCCCTTCTCCCTCCCCCTCCGGCTTTGGCAGGACTTTGTGCTCTGCCTTTCCAAAAGGTCTCCTCACGGACGCTGAGGATGCGGTGTTGGGATTTAGCTGGAGGGGGTGTAACGGTTGCTTATTTAAAAGAGAGCTAAACCTCCAGATTCTCGATGCCACCAGGCAGAGCACATATAAACCCTCCATCCTGAGGGATTTTTAAAGTAAAGATGGATGATCCTGTTGCGGCCGCGTGGCCTTTCAGATGAAGGACATTTTCAGCTAGTTTTCTCATTGCAACAGCAGACAGTTGATCTGATGGCTCTTCCTTTCCAGTGAATACTGGCAGTGCTGCAAGAAAATGGGCTTTAAATGTCCGTTCTCTGCTGCATCCCACTGTCAAATAATCAGGTTTTGGCAATAGTGCACAATTCTTTCCCCTCTGACCCCCTAGTATTATTTCCAGACTACCCTGTGTGGGGTGCGCTTCCTGGCTCTAGGGCCGTGGAGTGCATTGGGTGCAATGTGAGGAGGGACTTTCTTTTTTTTATGTCAAAGGCTGCCTTTACCTTCCTCAAATCTCCTGGACTGTTTCGCCAAGTCTGCCAAAGGAGACTTGCACAAAGGGATGCAAAGCCGGGGCGGAACGGTTACTGGGCTTCCCACTTCTGGGAGAGCAGAGCCACTGCCCCACTGAGACACATCTGTATGGTCAGTGCTGAGCGGTGGCGAAACTCCGCTTTGCTGATTTCTCCAATTCATGCTGAGAGTGTGTTTTTAAAAAAGAAAATTAAAAAGTGCCTAGAGTGGGGAGATGGGGTGGGGAGGGGTTCTCTGAACACCGGGCACTTTGGTGATATTTGGCCTGTTTGGGGCAATGCTGCAGTCAGTTTGGAGAGGTGCTTTTTCCAGCGGGGTGACCATAATTTTTACACAGGGACTCGAGTAGCAGAAAATGCTGGTATTACCTTTGCTTCCTCCTCCCTTCTGCCTAAGGAGGGGAGTTTGCGTGCCTAAAAACATCTAGTGTGTGAACTGAGTTGCCCATCAGTTACATCAGACCTAACCTACATTGTTTCCCATAATTTTCGTTGTTATAATTCATTAGTTAATTTTAAGAAAACATTTCTTCTCACTAACCTTATGAATTCCCAGGCTGCTCACTACAGATACAGTACTGGCAGGGGGAGAAAATGGTGAACTTGAACTAGCTGACCTAGGTTTTATTGCTGTTTTATATTACCTTACATAGAATATAACCGTATCTCGAAAATCTAGAAACAGATACCCCCGATGCTATGGATGGGTGTTTTAGTTTGGACGTGACTCTCTTAGTCAGCGTTATGCAAGAAAACAATTCCAAAGCCTTTTGGAGATTGTGGGTCCAGCTGTTGTGGGGTGGGACCAGCTGCACGTCCCATTAAGACCAACTCTCCAACCTCTTTGCCTTTCCTATTGTAAAGTATTTTGCCAGCCTGTGCCTGTTGTTTCTTCGTTGGCTTGCCGAGTTTAATGATGTTTAATACCTGGAACGCCAGGCCCAGCCCGAGGCTGCCAGGTTGCTGAAAATCCTTCTTGGGGTTTGATTGATGGCTTCAGTTTGTGCCATCGAGTTCTTACCGATTTCTTGTGTGTGTGTGCGTGCGCATTTTTAATCTTTGACAGAGCAGATAAGGGCCTGGAGGACGGGCTTTTCGGGGGTGCGGATCAAGCTGAGATCCAGTGCGACCCTGAGCGCAATCAGGAGAGATTTACTGGACTGCTGCACCATCAGATTTTTGTCTGCAAAGCGGCTGCCAGGCAGGATGCAAAGGGCGTAGAGGGTGAGGCATCCCGATGGGCTGGGAACATCTGAGCAGCAGCGCTAGTTCCAGGTTCTGGAAGAGGGAACAAACCCCTCGAGTGCCAGTGAGCCACAGTGCAGTGGAGGGACTTGGAAATGCAAAGTGATCATTGCTGCAAGCTGGGTAAGGGGGGTTAGAGGAGAATCGCTGCCGCTTGTTTTTCTGCTCTTTCTCTAAGCATCCTCCTCTGGCTTCTCTCGGGGACAGGTTCCTGGGGAAAACGGACCTTTAAGCTAACCCGGGCTGACAGCATTATCACACAGGGAAGCGAGGAGCTCGCAAATGCCAAACCTGGGTTAATTTTAAATTGCCTTAACTAGACTTGGCCCCTGTTGGGAGAGGGGAGCGAGTATTCCTGTCGTGTGAAATACAGAAAAGTGCCATATTCTCTGTGACCCAGACGGACGGTCTGTCAGGCAGGGCCGTGCCTCGGGGCGTTGGGGACACGGGTTGCCCCACACTCTGCCTGTTGCACAAGGATGCAGTGTGGGCGATCCGGCATGGCCGTGGGTGGAGTCGGCTCCTCCGACTGCCTGGCCCGCTCGCGAGGCGCTCCTGGCAGCGGCAGGGACGCCGCTTTGTCCGTGCAAGCCTGCTGTAACCACCCTCTGCTTTCAAACTGGCATCCCGAGCTGAGAATCAAAACTGCTGGATCCAAAACAGAAGGGTTGTGGACAGGTAGGGAGGGTTGGTTGTGTTGGTTTTGGTTTGTTTTTTTTTTTTTTTTTTAAAGAAATCTCCTTTTATTGCAAAAAGAAGTGGTATGAGCCTAGTGTGGAGATCCCTGAGAAACAACTGGTGTAAAGTGACCCTCTTTTGAGTAGCGTTGCAAAATCGCAGAGCGCTGGGCCACCAAGTAAGCTTAACATTTCTTAAACCAGTAGGGGAAGAGGAGAGGTGCCAAAAACAACCTTTGCGAGGCAGCGCAGCTGTGCTGGCACTGCGGGGCTGCAGCCCCGCGCAGACCGAGGGCCTGTGCTGGACTCCCCCTGCCATCTTTGTCATTTTGTGTTAACTTACTCCATCCTCCCCTTTCTCCCGTGTAAGGCTGGGTTGAACGGCTCGGCGGGCGAACCTCAAGCAATTCACAAAGCCAAAAGCGAGAACTGGCAGCCGGGCTCCTTCCCCATCTTTCCATTTCAGCCCGACCCGTGTCCCTGTGGAGCCGCAACAGCCGTTTCTCCCATCCCGGGAGCCCTTTGCTCGGGGCGGGCTCGCTCCCTCCCCGTGCGCGGCGAGTTTGGGCAGGCCACCGCTGCCTTTGCCTTCCCGCCGCCGTGCTCCTGGTTAAACATTCTCCCGGTGTCTTCGTCCGCAGTGCTTGGCTGCTGCTCCCGGCAGCCTTTTCCTGCCCCCCTCCCCGCCACCCCCCTCGCAGGGAAAGCCTGGTCCCGGCTCCCCGGGCTCAGCCTGGAGCCTCCGCCGCAGTCGGTGACCTTCACCGCTTTCTCCTCTCCTTATCAGACCCAAAGCACCAGACCAGATTGAGGGAAGGGGACTCTTGGAGGTCCCAGATGGCCGAGAAATGGCACTCCGCACAGTTTCAGGGAAAGGATATTTTTTAAATTTTTTTTTATTTTTCCTTTTTCAGTCCGTGAACTTAAATTTAACATGCCTCTTTTGAAAGTACCTGCCCTCGAGGGGCTCCGGGGAGGGGGGAGCTGGCCGGCAGGGCCCAGCGTGGGGCAGATGCGGCTGCCCCCCGGGTCAGGTTTCTTTGCTGTTGGATTTCGGTGAAGAGGCGGAGGGGGAGTGTGTTTTTTCTTCTCTTCCTTTTTAAACAAAGCCTTGAAGTGGGAAGTGGATCCGATGTTTTTATTACTGTATTAACGTTCATTTTAATTCATTTCAGAAACTAACCCATTTTTCTTCTTGATTAGAATGTCATAGAATTAGACAAGCTGTAACCCTCCTGAAGTGCCTTATTTTCCTACATGATATAAATATATTTATAAGAGTAATTATTCCACTTGTATCTTAGGGGTNCTTAGAAAAAAAAAAAAGGAAAAAAAAAAAAAAAACCCAAAAACCAAACCAAGCCCAACCTCATGAGCAAAATACTGTAGACTTGTTTGGTTTTCTTACCCCCTGCGAATTAAACACTGATGGCCGGACTCTGCTGCCTCGCGCGCCCGGAGCTGCCGTGGGGGGGCAGAGCCGGGGCCGGGGCCATACTGGTGCATCCCGGCGCAGACTCGCTGCCTTCTGTTTTCCCGTGTAATGTCTGTCTGTGCTTTTCCCTGGCGGTTCCTGCGTAAGCCAGGCTTTCCTGCTGCCTTTTTTTTTTTTTTTTAAATAATCAGCTCGGTAACCCCTGGATGAAGATCCCAATTGCAAATTTTTGTAATGTACGTGTAAAAAAGAAAAAGCCAATAATTTTTTTTGATCCTTTTTTAAAACTGTAAACTTGATAAAACCTTTCTATCCACTCAGTGCCTGCGTGTGTTACTCCGGGCGTGTGTTCGAGAGCCGTGGTGTGGTCCTTGGCACACGGAAGGAGCCTGGTCCTGCGCAGAGGGGCCGCTGCGCCTCGGCTGTGCGTGACTTCTCGAGCCCGGGGAGGTGCTGGCCCACCTCAGTGGCTCATGTCTATATGCCTTGAGTGTCTCTTGTAGTGCGTCCCGCAGGGCTGCCGGGGAGTTATTGGGGCAGCCTGACTGAGCTCGGTGTTTCATCGAGGTGCACCCGGGCTGCGTCCTCTCCGCGGCCGCCTGGGCAGAGAGGTGAAGAAAGGCAGCGGGTCCCAAGCTGTCCTGCAAACGCCGTCGGCGCAGAAGCCTCTTCCAGTACCCAAATGCAGCCGTGCCACGGTGGGGCGAGGGTTATCGATGGTGGTAGTGCTGCCTGCGGTGGGTAACGGCGCCAAGGAAGCGCCATCCCGGAGGAGCTCCCAGCCTGCCCCGTGTGCTCTCTGCCATACGAAATGAGCCCGCGTTCCTGTCTTGCCAGAGCGGAGCTGCCGCAGCTGGGCTGGGAGGGGGCTGCTCCTGCTTTTTTACCTCCCTTTCAGCTGCTCCGCGTCCCTTCTGCAGTCAATCTGCCTACCCCCAGCCGCAGCACCCGTGGCTCCTGGCCCTGGTTCCGGGTGCCTTGTCTGGGCTGGGGACGCCAACCTCTTGCGTGGGTGTATTTTCTTGCCGGTCGGTGGAGAGCAACAAAAGGATCCGTCCCCGCTGCTCCTCGTCCCTGTTTTTACTGCGAGCTTCGCTCTGCCAAATTCCCTTGGCTTCTAGGAGACACCCGTGCGCTAGCTCCGCAGCGCTGTGCCTTTCTTGGCTGACAATAGTCCCTGGCTGCAAAACCTCATTAGATTAATTGGCCTTGCCAGCTTCTGAACAAGCAAGGCCTTTAGTCGTGCTGGGGCGCGGAGGGCAGGGGAAGGAGGGATCTCTTGGGCTTCCACGCTCCCCGGCGCTGTGTGTCCCAGCTCTCAGCTCCATCTGGGATCCAGACGGAGCGGTCGGTGCCCCCGGGGTGCGGCTGCGGCCAGGGCTAACTTGGTGCCTCTGCTTTTTTTTGGGGGGGTGTGCTTGCTAGCAGATAGCCCTGCGCTTTTGGGGCACCAGCCCTTGAAAGTCATCTTTGGCGATCGGAGGAGGGTGTGTATCGGTGAGTGTCCTGCTGGTTTATCCCCCCTAAAAGACAGACGGGGAAATCTCAGTGCCAGATCTGCCTTCCTGGGGTAGCCCACCTGCCCCCAGCGAGGAGGTCACCGGGCCCCACGCTTCGCCCTCCACCAGCAACCCACGGAGCCGGGGGAGCTCCTGGGGACGGAGCAGCCACTGCTCCCCGGCCCGGGGTTCAGCTCGGAGCAGGGAGGAGCAGCCCAGCGGCGAGGCGAAGCGTGTGCTGGCGCTCTCGGTGCCCAAACCCTTTCCGTGAGCAACCGTTTTCCTATGGCGGAGCTGCTGCAGCTGGGGCAGAGCCTCCGGGGCTCTGCTGTGCCGTGGCACCCTGGCCTCGGCCCCAGCCTTTGATGCAGTTGCCTGTCTCTCTCTTCCACCGGGCTCGGCACCAGATCACAGCTGGCCGCGCTCCGGCTTCACAGGAGCCCCTGTCTCCAAAGACCTATTTAATTTTCTCCTTCAAGGTGGTGTTAGCAACACCCAGAAGATGCTGCCGGCTGCCTTGGACGAGTGGGCTGCGTGTCCTTTCCACCACTGACGTCAGCTTCTCTCCCTTAATTCCCCCTCTGGGACCAAAGCGAGTGCAGGCGCTGCCAGCTCCGATCAGCGTTAACAGCCTGCTCTCCCAGTGTGTGGCAGCGCTCTGCCTTGCCAATGTCACCCCCGACTCGCGCTGCCTTCGTTAGCCAAGCGCATCCATGGGTGGTGGGAGAGCACTACCCTCTTCCAACTCCCCGGGAAGGGCCCGCTGCCAGCAGAGAGTCCCCGTTTCTTGCACGTAGGTGTGCTGAGATGGCAGCTCAGCCCCTGTAGAAATGGCTGACTCCTTCTCTCTCGCTCTCTTTCTGCCTT
>VZSZ01000615.1:262-69764 GCA_013398815.1 Ibidorhyncha struthersii
TGCAGATGCATTAAGGAGCGGGCAGCTTGCGCTCCAAGCCTGTGTGAGCGGTGCCCTTACCCACCCAGGACCGGAGGCAGCGTTCTCCTTCGCTCCCTCTTTGGTTCGCGGTGACGGCGGCTGCGTGCCGGGAACGACCGTGGTGCTCAGGCCCAGAGGGGCTGTGCCACAAGGGTGGGACTCCGGCGGCGGCCGAAATGCAGCGCCGGGGCGGGGATGGTGCTGTGGCAGGTACTTGCCATCGCTGCAGCAGCGCTGGGCACCAGCTGTGCGCCCCGGGCCACGCTCGGCATTTCGTGGCACTGTTTCCACCCCCCTGAGACTGGTCCCCGAGGGGCACAGCGTGGGGGAGAGCGGACTCACGGCTGTAACCCTCTGGGCTGGAAAGCCACCGTGGTGGGGTGGCATCCCGTGTGGCTGCCCTGCGCTCTTGGCAGGGTGCGTGCATCCCTTGTGCTCCGCTTGAAAGGGTACCGGCCTCGTCTGAGCCGCTTCTCTCCCCGTCCCTGCCGTGATGCTCAGAGATGCCGCTTCTCGCTCTGTCAGCCCCAAGGTCACTCCCTTCATTAGGAGGACGGCTATTAAAAGTGTCCTGAAGATGAGGGCTTGAAGGAAGCTCATTCCGGGGAAGGCCAAGGACTGCCCCAGCATTACAAATTTGCAGGCAGTGTGTGATGGAATTACTGTCGTATCTTAAGGCAGTAGAGAGGAAAGATTAGGACTTGCCACCTACCTGTAATTCCCACCCCGCAATGCGTGCCAAGCTTCGGTTCACTTTCTCCTTGAACGGGGCAGGTGTCAAACACCCTTAATGAGGATAATAAATGAGCAGGGAGGTGGTGATTAGCCTGCTGTTCTTCACAGCATCCCTGCAGCCCGTTACAGCTGGTGGCTGGAGAAGCCCCGGTGGCTCCGGCGGCCCCTGCGCTGGCCTGCGGGTGGGCTTTCTGCTGCGGTGGTGCCTCGGCAGCATCGCGCCTGCCCTGGCAGGAGGGCTGGGGCGGGCACGCGGGCGGTCAGACCGCCGAGCCCGGGAGGGAGGTCTTGGGAAGGGTGCCGCCAGTGGGGTGACGTGAACTCGAGTCTAGCGCCTGCCCTTTCTGAGGTGCTGCGAAACCTCCTTTTGAATGCCGGCAACACTCTTAATTGCGGCAAATAGTCAAGCCTCCGGTGGCCGCTTTTTTGTAAAGAAGTACGCGGGCGGTCACGGACCTTTGCCACCCCTTGAGGAACGGTATCCAGCCCAGGCTGGATTGCCCGTGCCCAGAAGATTGCATGAACGCCCCTGAAACCCAACTTGCTTAGCCTTTTCCCGTCTCGGCGGGGTCCCCACCCCGTTGCTGCTGTGCAAGAGGCGTTGCTCAGCCTTGAGTAACTTGCTGGGTTTGGCTGGGTACGGGACTGGCTGTGGGGTCCTGAGCAAGCAGCTCGCCAGCACAGGCGATGTGTGTCCACCGCGGGCAGGAGCAGCTGCTTAGCTCAGGAGAAAAGGCTCTGTAATCGTGCTGGCGCGAAGCTGGTCATTGTCTGAGACCAGTCCCAAATCCGCTTCATAGAAAAGGACGGGCTCATCCCCGTGAGGCTTGGAGGAGTCCGCTCCTCCTAGGGGTTGCGTTGCTGGGCTCTCGCCTGGGAGCTGACGGCGTTTCTGTGCTTACGCCGGCTGAGCCTGCAGCCTCTGCTGCTCCTCGTGCAGGACTTGCACCTGCATCTCGGCTGCCTCTTCCAGAAATACGCGGCTTGGTGACGGATCCCGGGGTCGGCTCGCGGCCGCTCTGCCTTAGCCCCCCCCCCCCTTAGAGCAAATGAGTGCTTTCTGTACAGCACAGCGCTTGGCAGGGCCGGGGCCGGCTGTGCCGCTGAAGGTACTGGGGTTTGGAAAGTCCAGCGATGCAGTATTCCGAAGGGATGATAGCAAAATGACTTGTTTCTCCCAGCTCAGATAGAGATACTAATATTTCAATACCTCTAGGTTGTAATTTGCCACAATTTAAGAAGATTGCACTCTGATAACTTAAAGTACGTGCCTTTCGGAGGGAGGTAGGCAGTGTCCGGCTACGCGCTGGGCTTTGCGCAGCTTGCAGCGGCCAGCAGGCTGGTCTCCAGGGCCTGTGCTGCGCGCCTGCGTCGATCCATTTCCCCCAGCAGAAACTGTTCCCTTCTGGCCCCTCTAGCCTCCTCTTTTCAGGTTCATGTGAATTAATGCCCTCGATATTTAGGTTAGGGTCAGCACATCTGACCAGATGTGAGCAGCGATTTCGGGTTTAAAAATATTGCAGTGCTATTTCTAAATTTTTAATCTCTCTCGGTGATTTGGAGACAGTTTTATGAAACGTGGAATTAGGATGGTGCTCAATGCTAAATGGTAAAGGAGATTATATGGATTTAACTCTATGCGTCTGTCGCATAACTATTGCCAATCCCATAACTTCCATTTTCTATTAAAAATCCGTTTCCCCCTTTGACCTGAAAAAGCTTTACGGGTAATCTGAATTCCTCTGTTTATGAGGTATTTTTCCACTCTTCCCCCCCCAGCCCCTCACCCGTCCACCTCTAAACCTCCCTGGGCGCTGCCTGGGAAGAAGCTATTTCCCTGACGGGCCACGGATGCTCTGCCATGCCTTCTCAAGCCGCGGTCCGGGATCTGGGGTGGAGGTGCTGGACGGAGCCTGGGGCAGGGCCGGGTGGACGACGGGGTGCTGAGCGCAGCGGCGTGTTCCCGGGTGGCCGGGCGAAGGGTGGCTTTTGCCATGGGCCTTGCACGCCGCCTGCCCTGGCTCCAGCCATCTTCTGCTTTGCTCGGGCGACAGGCGTTACCACAAATAGCACACTGCTGCTCGCGCATGCTTTGTTTTCCTTCCTCTGCCTGCAAATGTGCATTCTTCTCTGTCATGTATTTGGGAGAAGCACCGCGCTGTTCTGATGAAGGGAAACGCTGATTCATGACGACAAACCAGCCTGGAGATGTCACAAAATGACATCCGCAGGGCCGTGCGGTGGCCCCGTAGCTCTGCAAAGCCTGGCTGCTGCGCGGGAGGCTGGGCTGGAGCTCCTCTGGTCCATCGTTCTTCTGGCGCTTGTCAGTGAAGGAGGAAAAAAAATAAATGGCGTTGTCTACTTCTACCTGCGCGTGGACAGAGGGAACTGGTGTGCGTGGAGATATGGAGAAGCTCTCTTGACCTATAAATCTGTTGTCTGGTGTGGTGGCGGTGCTGGACCTTGCTAGTCGGCTAATCCGTTACCGGGGTGGCTTTGCTGGGCGGCTCTGCCAGCGCGATGCCCCTGACCTGGAAACAGTAGGGCTCTGAGTAGGCAAAGGAGGAAACTCTGTGGTTTCAGGTGATGATCCAGCGCAGAGTACACAGAGAGCAAGATCCCGCCTCTCATTTCGTGGGTGCTGAAAGAGGCATGAGGTTGCATGTCCAGCTGGGGGAAGGAGGGAGCGGACTCTGCTCTGGGAAGGGCTGAGGTGTTGTGGGGTTTCCCATCTTGACCTGGTTGAGGACGGCGTGCCGGGCTGGTGGCACAGCACCGTGCCAGGAGAGGCACGTGCTCGCCGCCGCCGGGCGCTGGAGGAGGCTTCGCGGGGAGATGCGAGTGGCTGTGGCCAGTGACACTCAACCAGCCCTTCCTCAGGCGAGCAGCTGCGGCGCGCTCGCCCTCGGAGCTGAGGCAAGGCTATCCGTAGGGATGAGGCTTTCCTTCTCCTTCCCCCGGCTCCTGTCCCCGCCTCCCCAAGTTAAGAAATCGAGGTCACGGAGGGTCCCCCGTGACTCGTTTTGAACCGGCGGCACGGTAGTGATCTGCTTATTGGCTCTGCGGCACCACGAGCGGTGTTCTCAGNTGTGTCCCCGGCAGGCGCTATAAATCCCCCCGCCGAGGGCCGCTTTCTATATCCCTGTCCTTCCGCCCACTTGGAAAGAGTGCGACTAAAAAAAGAAAACGGATCTAAGTGACTGGGGGCCTCCTCATCCTTATTTATAGCCAATCTTGCTTGCTTTGGTCGAGAAGGGGGAGCTCGTGGTCCTGGAGAGTGGGAAGGAGAGGCTGGAGGAGCTGGGTGAAGAGGTCCCTTCCCTCACTTCGGAGAAGGGAAGCGCTTGTCTGCAGCGCCTGCGGTGCTCCTGGGCCTCCGCGTGGCTGCCCCGGACTGTGCCCTTGAATCCTGCGTGTCTCAGCCTTCGCTTGGGTGGTGCAGGGGTGCCCGGCGCCGGGCTCGGGCGTAGGGCGGGCTGGGGCTGGGCTTCCCCTCCCTCTGGGAGAGAGGACCACCACTGAACCCAGTTTTTCCCGCTCCTCTCCTGGGGGCGGCGGCTGCCGCAGCGTTTGGAGGCAGCGGCAGTGTAGCGGGAAAGGTCTCTGTCCTGCTTGGGGGAGGCTCACACTGGATCCCTCGGCGTTGCCGATGGGCGTCCGCAGCTGCAGGCTGGCTGGGGCTGCGCTGGGGAGCCCGCGGGGCAGGGGGGTGCTGGCCGGGCGCTGCTCCGGGCTGGGGGACAATGGCGTTTGCAGGGCAAACGGTGTTGGTTTATTGTGCTTGGTTTGTCGTGGTTGTTGCGCGTGGGTGTCCTCAAGCCTGTGGGCGCTGAGGCACGGTCGGACCACGCGCTCAGAGCCACCTGGGGAAGCCTCGGGGAGGACGCCCTGGGTACCCTTCCTTGCTTGCACAGCCCCCGGTTGTCCTGGTTAGGTGCCTGTGATCCCTGATCCGTGCTGCCAGCGAGAGCGCTGGCCTGTGAAGGCGGCCTTTATGCTTCCAGCCCATGCACCGGTGCTCCTGCGCTCCCCTGCTCTGCTGCGTGCGGGGGCCGGGGGCTGGGCTCGGGGCGGCTGTGCTGGGGGGTGCTCTCTGCGCCGGTGGGGACTGGCGATTCCTGCGGTAACCCCCCGCCGCTGTGGCCTCTGCTTTCTCCGCAGCACATGCCGAAGATGTTGGAACCAGCCTCTACTTTGTGAACGACTCTATCCAGCAGGTCACCTTCTCCAGCACAGTGGGGGTGGTGATCCCCTGCCCGGCAGCAGGGTCACCCAGCGCCGTCCTTCGGTGGTACCTGGCCACAGGCGACGACATCTACGATGTGCCCCACATCCGGCATGTCCATGCCAATGGGACTTTGCAGCTCTACCCCTTCTCGCCATCAGCCTTCAATAGCTTTATCCACGACAACGACTACTTCTGCACCGCGGAGAATTCGGCTGGCAAAATCCGGAGCCCAAATATCCGTGTTAAAGCAGGTAGGAGCTCTCTGTGGGCGCTGGGGTTTGGACGAGGCGCTGGCTTCTCTCCGGTCTTCTCCACGGCCCGTCGAGCACACCCCTGGCTGCTCACCGACCCGCAGAGGCGGGCTGCTTTGAACGGGGATGGGAGCAGGCGGTCCTGCTGCCGAGGGGTGTCGTCGCCATCCTCCTGCCTCACAAGGGCTGCTGCGCCGTGCTGTGCCACGCCGCTCTGCCGGCACCTCGGGCTGCTCTGGCAGCACTGCCGCAGGGCGCTGCTGGGTGAGCGCTGCCGCTGCGACGGGATCGACCGATGCCGCACGGACGGAGAGCAGGGAGACGGGCACCCAGCCAAGAGCCAGCTCTGTACCTCGGGCCCCTTACCGGCTGGGAGAGGGCTGGGGTGACCAGCAGGGAAGGCACGTGCCGCTGAGGGGTCTCCCGTGAGTGCCTGGAGGCCGTGGTGTGGCTGCAGCCTCGTGGCAGGAGGGGTCCTCTCCCTTTTGAACTGGTATTGTCACACCCGACCGCACACGGGGGTCTTTTCACGGCCGCGGGAGGAACCGGACCACATCTGTCCACAGCCGGGAGACCCCCGCGGTGTCCCACAGCCCTCTTCGAGCCTGCCTGTTCCCACTGCAGCATCCAGCCCCAGCACGCCAAGGCTTATTAAGCAAAGAAAAGAGGAGGAATATGGTCAAGAGCTGATTCCAAAAGCCATTATAGTAAATTATTGACCAGGCTGAGGAGGGCTAATAGCCCAGGAATGGCTTCATTATGTAACCTATTAAAAGTGGGGCTAGCAGAGGGAACATGACAGAAGTGACTACAGGGTTTTTTATTTTAATGCCTTGTACTGCAGAGTAAATTGGTATTAACCCCCTTCTGCAGAGTGAATTATTTACCAACGCTATCTGGTTACCTATAAACCACAGCCCGGTGGGGGCGGGACGGCAGCAGATGGGGTGTAGTAAAGGCGGCTGTGCAGCGTGGAGCTGCTGCCCTGCTGGTGCCGGGGACCACGGGCTGGGCTTCCCGTGGGGCGAGGGCTGTGGCCAGCGGGCGTCTGCCACCAGCCCAGGGCGCAGCAGTGGCCCCGTGGTCTGGCGGGACGCGGCCGTGTCCCGTGTGGCCGCCAGGGCTGCGACACCCCGGCCGGCTCCGTGCTGTGCCGCAAGCGATTGTCCGGGTGGGGGTGGTGTGTGGACCGTCACGGCCCCCCTGGTGCTGGTGACGCTGGGCTCGGCGTGGCTTGAAACTGGAGTTCTGCGGACTTCCCTGGCAGGGGCTTGCGGAGGCGGCGGGAGCGTGGGTGTCCGGGGCTCGAGCCGCAGGGGTGGCTGCTCCGGCTGTCCCGGAGTTGGTGCTCTGGACGTGCTGCAGAGGGGAGAAAGCCTGTCTCGGTCCTTGCCTTGCTGCCGGGCGGGCAGCCTTTGCTTCGCTCTCCTCCCATGTGCTGAGGACTTTCTTGGGAGCGTAGCAGGTCAGTAGCAGAGCTGAGCCCTGGCTTTCATCCCACGCGCTCAATACTGGGTTGAGTGCCCCGCTCCTGTCAGCGGGGTTTCAGCCTCCCCTGTCCCCTGAGCAGGTGCAGTTAGCAGGAGGCGCGAGGACGTAGCGGGGGCCCACACGCAGGGCTGCCAGGGCCACCGGGACGGCTCCAGCTGTGGCACTGTGAAGTGCTTGGGCTTTGTGGCATTTGGAAATGGTTGTGAAACATTCCGCCGCTTCTGTTTCCTCCCGGTCATCTTGCATCCCGCTTGCCCTCCCGTGCTTTGCAATGGCAATCCACCAAGCAAAGCCAATTAAAGCCGTGTAAAGAAAGCAAATGAGTAAAACACAGTTGAAAACACAAGGAACTGGAAAAACCTGGGGAAGCTTTGGAAAAGCTCTTGGTGAGCACAGGGAGCAAATCTGTCCAGCTAGTGGAAAGTTGTGAGCGTGCTACCTGTGGCCATACGTTACCCTCGTGGGGATTGTTCCCGGGGGCAGCGAAAGGCCCGAAGCCCCGGCGGCGGAGGCTGGCGCGGGTCGCAGCAGCGGGGGCAGGCATGGGTGTCCGTGCGCGGGCTGCGCTCCGGGCTGGGGCAGTCGCAGCGGCGCTGAGCGTGCAGGAGCCTGGGCCGGATGCTCCTCCTGGTCCCTGCTGGCCCTTAAAGCCCGTGAAGAAACCTCCTGCTCCACGTGATTAAGGAGGCTTTGGCTAGCTAATCTGCTTTGGCTCTGGAGTCCCTTTCCGTGGTAGGCGTCTCCCCGTGTCCTCGCGGCACCGGCCCTCGTCCTCCCTGCTGGGGCAGCGGGTAAATAACGGGAGCGAGCTGGAGGCCACTCCGAACCCTCTTCCCTGCTTTCCTCTGGGGCCGGGAGGGCTCCGCGTGCCGGGCGGGCGGCTGAGCTGCGGGGAGAGGAAGGTGGGCCAGCTCTCTGCAGCTCGGAACTTACCGTCTTCTGGCTGCTGCTGGTCTCCTCCGCCAGGCCGCCGCTGCGCGGAGCCTGCCAGGACGTGCCACCGAGCACCCCGGCTGCGGCCTGGGATGTGCCCCTGGTTCTGTCCCAGCCTCTTGCAGCGGAGCAGGGTGCCCTGAAGGGATGGGAATTCGAGGTGGAAATGCTGTCACCCTCTCGCTGCTCGCTCGTTTGCGTGAGGTGTGCGATGCTTCGCCAGCCGGGTGCTTGCCACTCAGGGAAAACCCCTTCCCTTTGGGGCTGCTAAGGAGTTCTGTCTTAGGAAACTTGCTGAGCCGCTTTTGTTCTGGGGAGGGGTGTCGTTAAACAACGAAGCGAAGGCATGTCTGGCTCGTCATAGCGATGCCCAGGTGCCTGCGTCCTACAGGGCGCAATTACTGTCACGTAAGGAGGCACCTGCCCTCACTGCCTTTTACACTTAAACTTTCAGAGTTTATGGTGTCTGCATGTGGTACCGGGCACGGTGACATCTTTCTGTCCTTCTGAAGAGGCTGGGGTGGATGCAGCTTACCTAGCGAGAGCTGCTGGAGGCTTGTGGCACCGAGGATTTCCTTGTCACTGGTCCAGGGAGCAGCATGGAGCTGTCAAAGGGATGTGCATCTCCCTGAGGAATAGGGCACGTGGTGGGGACAGCTCGTGGCTCCCACTGTGGCGTGGCTCGGAAAATAATCATCTGCTAACCTAAATCTTCCTCTTTAGGGGGGTGCCAGGCGCTGTGTCACAGGCTGTCTCTCCCGGGTGCCTCGCAGCTGCTTTTTCAGCGTGCATCCAGGGGTGCAATGATTACCTCCAAGGTGGGACGTTGACCGTTACAGCTACGAAACGCCCTTGGTCCCTGCACTGCAATCTGGACGCTGCAAACCTCTGCCTTAGCAGCTTTGGTGGCTGCAAAGCCGGCAGCTTGCCTTGGTGGCAAGTTCGGGTGACGCTGGGGACCGTTGCTGCGCCGGGCATCCCCTCTGCACGCCGGGCTGCGGTCTCCGAAGGAAAGCTGCCTCCTTCCCCGGGAAGGCGGGCCAAGTGTTTTGGATGGATGGAAGCAGTTTGTTGCTGGGTGGGTTGGTTTGTTTGGGAAACGTGGGATTAAAGCAAAAGAAAGTGTGTTTTCCTCCAGCACTGTCATGCTCCCAACCATCTGCTTTTCTCTACAGTTTTCAGGGAACCGTACACCGTTCGGGTGGAGGACCAAAGGTCGATGCGTGGAAACGTGGCTGTTTTCAAGTGCCTCATCCCCTCTTCAGTGCAGGAATACGTTAGTGTTGTGTCCTGGGAGAAAGACACCGTTTCTATCATCCCAGGTAAGAGAGGAGCCACCGTTCTCCTGGAAATCTGACCTGCGTTGCCACGTGTGAAACTCGGTCGTGGAGGGTCTTTTTTTCGGCTTATCATCCGTGCCTGTGCTGGCCAAGCAAAGGCTTTTGTTGATGACCATCTTGCGGCTTCGTACTGGAAGACAGCAGTGGTGGGAGCAGGCGTGCTGTGGTCAGGGTCTCCTTGGTGCTGTGCTGGGTACTTTGTGTATCTCTGGGCTCGCGGACGTTCGGTGTAAGCATGGCAGCCATGCGTGCCCCGTCTGGGCTTCCCCCACGTGCCGGCGAGGCAGCTCGCTTTGGGTACCCAACAGCTGGGGTGGGACAACGGGCAAAGTCTGCCCGTGCTCTCCGTGTCCTCCCTCCTCCAGTCGGAGCGGGTTTGCGTGTTGTCAGGACGATGCACAAGTAAATATTCCCGCTTCTCTCGCAAGTTTTCACAACTCCTTCAGCTATGGGGAAGGCAACTCGGCAAAACCGGCATCGTGTCCTGCTGAGCGCTCACCTTGCTGTACTTTGATGGGTGGGGAAGGGGCCTGCGGGAGGGACAGCGGCGCCCGCCTCTCCGCGGGGACATTGCAGCTCCGGGGGTGTCGCCCCTGGGTAGTTCCCCCCTGATTTTCTTGGCAGGTGCAGAGCAGCCTGGGTTCCCGTGGGAGTAAAGAGCCTCTGAAACCAGGGTCCTCCCCCAGCCGGTCCCCTGGGGAGCGGGGAGGAGCGGTGGCCGGACCACTGACGGGACCCGACCTGCCAGGCACCTCCGCGTGGCTCGGCGGCAGGGAAGAGGAACCGGGCAAACGGCTCGCTGAGCCACGCCGGTACGGCCGGCTCGGACTCCTGGGCTGCTGCCTGGCTCGGCACGGGGACTGCGGGCAGGCGCCGGGCGCAGCGTGGGGCCAGCCCGCTGTCCTCGTGTGCCGGGGTGACCTTTTGGCTCCCTCCTCAGAGCCGGTATTGATGGCAGCGCTGGCCGCCCTGCACGGCATGTGTAAGCTAGTAGTAAAGCGATCAATACCGCTTTCCCCAGGGGGATCCAGAGAGAATTAAAGGATTTTGCCCAAAGTGAACGCTCCGCGCTTGATATTTGCTCACAGGTCAGTAAGTCCCGATGTTCCTCCGGGGCTCAGTGTTGCGGCGGTGGCGGCGCCGTGGGGAGCAGATGCAGGAGGGCAGATGCCACCAGGAGCGGGGCGCCGCTGGGGCAGCCGCTGACCCAAGCGGGAGAGGTGATTTGCTCTAATCCCTCTTGCGGGGATGGTTCTTGCTTAAGGAGCTTAAGGAGCAAAGTGCCTTCACCTGGAGGGGGGTGACCGGTTCTCCTGAGGGCTGTGGTGGCTCTGGCCGGTGGCCCATGCCTCCCGAGTGCAGCTCATCTGCTGACTCAGCACAGCCCGTGTGCTGGGAGGTGGGCCAAGGGAAGCAGTGCCCTGGGGCTCGTGCCGGTGAGCCATGGCCCCCGGGGCCGCGATGCATCGGTAGGGTCTGCGTGCAGCCAGCTGCTGTCTGGAAAAGGCATGGCCCCCGTGGTAGGGTGCAGACGGGCACTACAGGCCCGCCGGCCCTTCTCTGCTCAGCTCCTGTGTGAACGCAGGGTGGATTTCCGTAAGGTGGACGGGACCGAGGGGTTGGCGGCACCCACCTCCTGGGGCAGTGAGATGCTCGGGTGGGGGTGTTCTGTCCTGCCGTAGGTTTGCGCTGTTTGAGCGGGGCACGGCGGGCTCCATCGGCACGAGAGCCTGCGGTGTTTGTTCCCGGGCGGCTGGCGGTGCCGTGCCGGCTCTGGCAGCGCTTCCTGGGATTCCGTAGGGCTCTGTTTCTTGGGATTCTGCAGGATGGAGCAGGGCAGTGCCCGCACTCCTTGCTTGCAGAGCGTGGCTGGTCTCAGCAGCAAGTTTGTCAACCAAGTATCCACGCACTTGCGTGATCTTAACCAGACTTGTTCTCAAGTTTGCTGTGGCGGTGGATTTTTTTAATATGATGATTTAATTAGAGTGGAACGATTTTAACATTCTAAAGCAATAATTACCCTAAAGACAGAACATATAAATTGTGTTACAGTGCAGAGTCAACACAAGCAAACATGTTTTGCCGTTGGATTACAAATACAGTATCTGCCTGAAGCTTATTTTTTTATTGCTCTTGTGTTAGAGCTAAAACTGGCGTTGCTGTTACCAAAAACATGCTCTTTTCGTGACCCCCGGTGAACCTCTGCTGCTGTCCTCATTCTGAGCAAGGAAGACAAGGAGAGGAGGAGGGGGTCCCTGCTGTTCACTAGCTTCACAGTGACGGCTGAGAAAAGCTGAAATGAGAAACGCTGAGGCCTAGTGGCTCCCTTCCGCGGCGGATGCGCTTTCCGAACGGTGAGATCGAGCAGTTGTGCCGGCACGGCGCTGCACGGCTCTCCTCGGTCAGCCTGCCGAAAGGGAAGGCGTGTGGAAGTACCGCTGCTCTTCCAGCGGTGCATCCAAGCCGTGTTTACAGCGGGCTGTATAATGTACCCCGCTTCCCTAACTTAGTGTGCCGAACTCGCTGCTTTTCCTCAAACTTCCCCCGGTGCTGCCCGTGGGGGACTGTGTCTGCCCAGCGAGTCGTGGCGCAGAGGGGGATGAACAGTCCTAACGCGCAGGAGCAGGAAGAATCTCCACCCGGACCTCTCCGTGGCAGAAAACTCTTTTCAAGCGACTATTTCCCGCTTTCCGTAGCATCCCTGCTTTTCCCCCCACCCAACCGAAACAGCGTGTAGCTCAGCGGGAGGAGGAGCGAGCCGTGCGCTTGGGGCTGCTCTTCTGGCCGGCTCAGGCCTCCGGCTCCGTACGTGGGCTGGGTGCCCTTTTGTCAGCTTCCTCCGGTTCTTCTCATGCCTAATTGGGATTACAGGGCTGCCAGCCTCTGCTGCCGGGCCTTTGAGCCGTCTCTTTTCAGACAAGCCTTGCTGCTCTTTCGATGGCGGCGTGCTGGTGGGTGAAGGACCTCTGCGGGGCCGGGCTGGTGTCGGCAGCGCTCGCCGGAGGCGCCTTGCCGGCGGAAAGCCCCACCAGAGAGCCGTCTGCTTTACCGGGGAGGTGTCTGGGTGAACCCCGCCGTCCCCGTGGGGGTCCTGAGGCGTCCCGCTGGCGTGGCGGGAGGCAGGCGGCAGCATCCGGGGCGGCACGGGGAGTTTTCGGGGGTGCGGGATGCGTTGGTGGGGTTGCTGCTGCTCTCACCGGCCCAGGAGGGTTCCCCGTGCAGAGCCTGGCGCTTTTTCTCTGCCTGAGTTCACGGCACGTGCGTCTTCCCGGGAGCACCGACCGGGTCTGTGTCGGGAGAGATCTCAAAGCAGCTGCAGGGGAGCGCTGGGTGGCTGCGGTAGGGGGTTTTGGTGGCAAGTTGCGTTATTTGGTTAACTCGCCAATGCTGTAACTTACCCTGAAATCAAAGATAAATTCTTTATGGAAGGTCGTCCCGCACATAAATCATCATTAGTGCAGCTCATTTTTGTTTAATGCCTACCTAACTGTGCTGTCGTCTGAAAATGTGTGTTTAGTGAAGTCAAGGGTTGCGGAGAAATTATAGGGTTTTCAGAAACCCATTTGCTTTGCTGGTGCTCACATCAAAATCAATCTCGCCTTTCGTTCTCAGCCTTGTCGCGAACACGCAGCACCACTCGCAGGACTGTGGCATTTAATGTTGGCGAGCGCTTACTGGGAGCGAAGCAGCAGCGCTTACCGAGTCGGGGGCTGTCTATAACATTGCGCTTCGCACCCAGGCTGTGATTTCAAACTCTTGCTGTTGATGAATCTTGATACGTATTTGGGGGGGGAGTAATGGGAGGAGGATGGGAGCGCTGCAGCTGAGCAGAACGGTTTACAGACCCCTCTCCCTTTTCCATAGGGAAGGAGGGAGAAACTCGTGCTGCAAACCTGTTTAAGAACTCAGCATGGTAAACAGCTTTTCTAATTATTTTATTTATTTATTTATTTATCTTTAAAGCACTATCACCAGGCTGGGTAACATGAGGAGTCTTGCAGGCACGTGCATGGCTTTGATTTCTCATGGAGGAACTATGTTGCATACGCGACCGAAGCTGCTTTGGTCCCTGTGGTTTGGCTGTGGTGGCAGAGAAGCGGAAATCGGTGGCGCTGGCTTGTCTCTCTGCAGGCATTGCACGGCTGTAACTCGATGTCAGCAGTCACGGGCCCTGCAGAATTGGCAATGTGGCAGTCCTGCCAGTGTGGGTCCCGCGGGTGCGGGCACTCCGGTAGCGTGTGTCCGTCTGCAGTTCACAAAAGCAAGTGGTGGTGTGGGGAGCTGATTGAGACACTGCAAAGAGTGTTTTTTGGAGCAATTGTCAGCCCCTCCTCTGTTGGTGCAGCGGGTTCGTTTGAGCACTGCTTGGCTTTTGTGACCCCGTGAGCACACGTGTGTGCCTGGACGCTCAGACCCGCGCCGTCCCTCAGCTGGCTCGGTGATGGAAACGGACCCGGGTTTGCCTTTCCTGGCACAAACGCGTCACCTGCCGGGGCTGTGCCCACTGTGCTACCGGGAGCGCCGTGCCAGGTGGGAAGGATGGCCCCGAGGATGGCTGCCTGCCGTCGGAGGGCTCGGGTCCTTTTGGCCATCAGTGCACATCTGCGCTGGCGCTCCCGGAGAGCACGGCGGGGTTTGCCTCGGTAGGTTGTGTGCTGGGCTGGGACACGGGTGTCACTTGGGTGCACAGGTGTCACGTTGTGGGGGCGGCTCTCCGTGGTGTCCCTGGAGGACAAAAGCAGTGTCCTCATGGGTGTAATGGCATCGCCTCAGCTGAGAGGGAAAGCTGATGGTGTGTGTTTGTCCTATCTCGCCTAGTCCGTCGGTAGCCTGTGACTGGGGAGGGCAGCACAGAGGAGCAGTGACTTGGAGGCAGGGAGCATTACTGGGCTGGCAAGGCCCGAGCTGAGCTGCTATTTGATGCCTCAGTGTCGTGTATGTGGTAGATCGTGTTGGAAGAAATCTAAAACCAGCACTTCTCAAGGTGCAGACGCTTCCGAGGGTGCTGCTTTTCTCAGCAACCCTAACACGTCTCCTTTGAGGGCTGCAGATACGTGGCTGTACTTAGTCGGTGGATATCCACAAAGTCCTTTCTCTGGAAAGCAAAAGGTAAAGCTTGCCAGAAGGATGGAACTGAAAAAAGTTGAGTTCTTTGAAGTTTTAGATATGTTTTCATGTATGTTCTTGATTGAACAGTAGCCTTTTAGGAGTTTGAAAAATATCCAAGCTAATCTGTTTGCGCTGGTTCAGATATAAGCTTAATTTGACCCGAGTAGCCCTTTCTGTCCCATCCTCCGCAGTGCCTAAGGCTGTTTACGGGATTCTTAAACTCGTCTCGGCAACTGCTCGGTGATGTGGGAAATCAAACAGCAGCAGCTTTCTTGTGGTTAAGCGTGGCTGTTCACCCCGAAGATGTGTGCTCTCCTCTACTGTACCTCGCAACATCTGCCACCCCTTCCATTTTCCTCTAAAATACTGGAAGTGTAACCGTACACAAATTGCACTGCAATCCATCTCAAGACGTGGTGAGCCTAAGGCCGCAGCATGAGGCTACCGGCAATTAAACACCCGGCGAGGATGTATGGGGGCAGCGTTCTCTCCCCGCTGGGGTGCTGCGTGCCGGGGGGCACGGAGGGACGGTCCACGGGGCAGGAGAGCCAGGACCTGGATAACTCAGCATTGTCCTCCTATCAATAGGCTCGTTCTGGGGGACATCAGTCTCCTCTTCCTGGAGAAAAGCTGGGAGCTGGGACAGAGTAAACACGGCGAGGTGAAAGGCGGTCCTTGTTTATGTGTTTGTCTTCGCTGAGGTGGTTTGGGGCCCGGAGATAAGTTACTGAGGGTCGTTACCGGCTGTTAGCATTTTGATCTGGTTTTGCCCGAATGCGGAAGAAGCCCGGCTGGTGTAAAGCGAGGTGCTCGGGGGCAAGCAGCCTGCGGGTCTGAGCGTGCCGGGCACGAGGCCACCCTGCTGCCCCGTCCCGGGTGTCACCTGCGGCGGAGCACGGGGCTGGTGGCTGCCTGCGACCCGTCGCTTTGCCCAGGGGAGGAGGGAGCCCGGGCTGCTGCCGTCTCCTGCCCTGCTCCCTCCCGGCGTGTGCACGGAGCAATCCGCGCAGACAGCTCCGACGTGAAAGCCGTGACCATCGGGCAAAAGGCTGGCGAAGAATTGGCCTTTTCAATTAAATTTCGTAGCTTCTGCCTGGGACGGGTTGACTCGCAGCGTGGAGCAGCCTGATGTGATTTAAAGGAGCGTTGTCCTCCTCTACCCTGTCTGGGGGTGCTGCAGAACCTTTTCCCCTGTCGATCCTGGGATCTCTGAAGGTGTCCTGCCTTCTCCCCCACCCTTGCCACCCTCTCTGGCTGCGACATGTGCCCAGACCTGTTACAGAGGGAAGTAGCTCCAGGCGTTATTCTCACCAAGTGGGGTGAGATTCTGTCTGAAATCATTTCATCCTTCCCCAGAGACTTGGCGTGAATTTTATCTAATCGCCATGGCAACAGATAAAAAAAGGTGTGAGCACATCTCCTTTTGCTGTGATAATTCAGATTTATATATTCAGATCAGATTGGAGTTAGAGATTTTAAAAGGAGCAGATGCAGCAGAAGGTGTGACTGCAAATAATGTGGCGAGAACGTTTGATGATCCTGCCCTTTAAGAGGGGAGAGCGCTTTCCCGCAGGTTTTTTTGGAAGATAATTATTCCATCAAATCCACTTTAACGAGGACTCATTATAGCCCGGATAATGCAGAGTCACGTTGGAGACAATCTCACACACGCATGCACACGCACCGAAAAAAAGGGACTACAACAAGTAAATAAAAGGCCCGTGAACAGCGCGGTGCGAGCGCCCTGTCGCTGCCGGTGCCGCCGGGAAGCGGCACAGGGCTCAACGCGGCTCCGGCTGCCCCGGTCCGTGCTGCCCAGCGCTTCCCAGCTGCTGCCGGTGCCCGGCCGTGCCGCGGTGGCCCGGGCGCAGCAGGGGAGATGCTCGCAGGCAGCCCTTTGGGTGGATGCGGCTCTCGGATCCCGGGAGTCCTGTGCAGCCGAGCGCTTGGGGTGGAGGGTCGGGGAGCTGCGGGTTTCCAGAGGCCCCTTTCCCGGGTGCGGCTTTGGCCGCTTTCCCCTGGTGCTCCCAACCTTGTTGCCCACGCGGCAGACCTCAAATGGAGAATTGCCTGAAACTGAGCTTGGGCCGTCCTGAGCCACCGCTCTGTGCTGCTTTTGCTGTGCTGTTGCAGCTTCTGCAGGAGAGGAACGCTTCGTCTAAGGCCGGAGCGAAGGAGCCTTTGACCGCTTCCTCTGCGGGGCGGAGAAGAGAGGACGCGGAGGGTTTTGGAGAAGGAAAGGTGCTGGTGATCTAGCACTCGGCATCCCAGTTCCGCATGATGTCCTTGCCCCCGCTCCAAGCCCTGCGGGATGACGGAGCACGAGCCAGATATGGCACGACAAGCTCCAAGGCACGAAATACAGAGGAGCAGTTGTTCTTGGAGATGCCATCTCTTTGTGTGCCTGTCAGCGTAAATCTTCAGCCACCCCGAGGAGCAGTTGCGCCGTAGGGAAGGGAGAAACGGCGCGTAGAGGGTGGGATGGACGGCTGAGGGTTCGCAGCAGCCGCAGGAGGCAGGTGGGCCGTAAATCTGCCTGACGCCTAACCCTAGACCCGGCGAGAGGCTCGTTTCCTCCATTGCGCCGCTGGCCCCGTACCTGCCTGAGCTGCTGAGCGCTGGGGGTCCACGTCGAGGTCCCCGGTGGCGGCGGCGAGAGGGGTGGTGAGCGGCAGGGAGGCCTTGCCGCATCCCAGCGCCAAATGGGCGCTGCCTGAGCTCGGCGCACGGACCATCCCGGCCAGGAGGGGAACGAGCACGGACCCCGGGAAGCATGAGAGCGAAGGGTGGTGAGCGTCCGCTGTGTGCTCCGCTTGCTCCTCTGCAGGGCAGCGACCCGAGGAGCGGGGTGCCTCTTTGGAGACAACAGCCGCGATACCCGCTGGGCACAAACCTTTAGCGGTGACTCTGACGTGAAGATTGAGGTGATCTATGTGAGAGGAGTTAGACTGGAGTGCAGGGAGCAGGAGGAGAAAGAGATCAGCAGGAGGAGACGCGTGGCGGCCAGCAGGATGTGTGTGGCGTGGACTCTCCCGAGTCCCAGGGTGACTCTGTGCGCCGCCGTAGACTTCGTTCCAGTTATGCTCTGATTTGCAAATTGTGATTTTTTTGCAGGAAATGGCAAGGAAGCTGGGAACAAGAGGAAAGTCCTCTGGAGCACCACTCTGGTGGCATGCAGGCAAGGGAGCCGCCTGGGCAGGAGGGGGTCGGAGGTGCAGCCGGGGGCTGATTAACCTCCCGTGGTGACACGTGTTCTCTGCCTGGCGGGTCGGCGGCGCTTGCCTGGAGGAGCTCGGAGACCCTTGGTCCGTGCGCTGCGTGTCCTTGCGAGAGGCTTCTCTGCTGAGAACCAGCCCTCAGAAAAGGTTACGGGGCCCAGGCAGCAGCGGAGCGGAGCTGTATAATGAAATCCGGTGCCACGCGCGCCTTCTGCACCTTGCTGAACCTGCTGCTGCCCCTTCCTGCCCGGGTACCTCAGCTTGGAGGACAACAGGTCCCGGCTGAATTACAAAGGCTACGGTCGCATCTCCCTGTTCGGGCGGCGTTTGCTAAATTGTAATGCTTTTGTGCATTTTAAAGACCTTCCTGCTGAGGGAGAGCTGAAATCCTCTGGGGTACGAGTTGCTGTCAGGTCCTGGAGCAGCTCAAGCTAGCGCTGTCTTCACGGCTCGGCGTGTCAGCAGGACGGTGTGCGTGCCGGGCGCGGGGGCTGCAGCCCGGCTGGGGCTCGGGGGTGCTGCGGCGGGGGGGCTCCATGCCGGGGCTGCAGCCCACGCTCAGCCACGGGATCCGCTCAGCCACGGGATCCTAAGGCATCCTTGCGAGCCACCCCTCTGCCTGCAGCGCTCTGCAAGGCTGCTACCAACTTGATGGGCTTGGGAAGCACCAAAATCCCTTTGAAAATGCCCGAGCCACCTCTGAGAAATGGGTTTGGAGGGAGAGGATCTGCTGGAAGTGTTCAAGGCGAGGTCGGACGGGGCTTTGAGCAACCTGGTCTCGCGGGAGGTGTCCCTGCCCAGGGCAGGGGGGTGGGAACTGGGTGATCTTTGAGCTCCCTTCCCAACCATTCTGTGAGTCACCAGCTGTTTGCTGGCGTGTTCAGGTTCTCCGTCCTGCCTGGATCTCTTTCCTTTTATACCTCCTTTTTAATTGTAATCTAAGGGAGTAACGCCGGTGCTGGCTCCGGTCCTGCTACCCCAGGGTCTCTGCAGGGAGCTGTGCCTACCAAGGCAGCAGGGCACGAACTCCTGCAGCGAAGCCAAGTGGTGTGAAAACCGGACAGGTCAAAACCTCCTCTCTTTGAACCACGTGTTTTTATGAGCTTGAGCCACCTGTCCCCGGGGCCTTGCGCTGGGCTGCGGAGGGAGAGGAGCCAGCGTGGAGCAGAGCTGAAGTCATCGCCGCTTCGTGCCATCGTCGCCGATGCGTCCACCGGGGAGGCTCGCACGTGCGTGGCCAGCTCATCCTGAGCGGGCGAGAGCAGCGTCCGGGCGCTCACCCGCGGGGAGGGCGGTGGTGGTGGTGGTGGTGGTGTGCGTTTTCCTCCCCCCTCCTCCTCCCTGCGCATACACAGATGCGGAAACAATCACGGTCATTATTCCTACCGTGGTGACAGTGACAGTGGCAGAGATGCCAGCTTCCTAACACAGACGGCTTTATTTCATCTCCTCTGTTTTTTCAAAGCCTCTTTCATTTTGTATGAGGAGACAGATGTGAAGGGCTGCAGGCGGATAAATTCTGCTGTCTTATGAAAAGAGAGGGTGGGTTTTTGTTGTGGTTGCTTCTCTTCCTCCCTCCCCAGCCCCCTCCCGCCAGCGCAGCGGCAGCCTTTTTCTACAGAGGATGCTCCCTGCTCCCGGTGTGGGACGCTGCCTGGTGGTCACCTCGCTGGGGCAGGGAGGGCTGAGGGCCCTGGGGGAACTTCCCAGGGAGCAGCAGGGCTGGGGTTTGGCCGCAGAGCCTGGCGGTGAGGCGGCGGGCACCTGGGTGGAAGCAAATGAGCACGGTGGTGCAGGTGCCTCCCTGAAACGCATCCGCAGTGCCCGGCCCTGGCGCGCTCTGGGATGCGACGCAGACTGCACGTTCGCTGGGGAGGAGCCGATCTCAGCTGGCGGAGCAAGGGCTGAGCCTTTGCGCGGGCTTACGACCAAAATCCTCTTCCTTCTTGCCACTCTGCCGAGACCCTGGGGTCGCTGGGCGGAGGGCTCTGGGTTGTGTCCTGTGCCAGCGAGGAGCAGCCGCCAGCATCGGGCGTGGAGAGCAATGCAGCCTGTGCCCCTTCGGGGGGGGGGCGCTCATGGAAGCATGCGCCCGCTGCATGCGGTGCTGCTGCTGAGAAGCCTGCCGTGGTGGAGGAGCGGGCCCTGGGGCTCCGCCGGACTGCGGCACCCGCCCTGCGCGGCGCTCGCTGTGGTCCCTGTGCAGCTCCCCGTCCTCCGCTCCTGCTCTGCTGACGATAGTTCCAGTTTAAAAATAAATCGCTCCATCTTTAATTGCGGTTTAAATAACTGCTTCATTTTTATTTAAATGTGGCTCTGTAAGGCTTGGAGAACAATTAGGAGAAAATACAGGGCATTGCTCTGGTGCATGTGTTCAAGCATATAATTAATTTTTTTTGTTATACTGATGTTTGCCGAATCTGGAAAAAGATCTTATTGTTCCTCTTGATTTAGTCACGCACAAGATCTACAAATACACCAGCCATTTCGGGACTCCATTTCATAAGCCGTGGAGCCTTGGCACTGACACGCTGAAGGAGGGCTCCTCGCATCGCTCGCCTTTGCCGCTTGTGCCGTGACACAGACGCACGTCAAACCATGGGCTGTGCACCCAGCAGTCCGCAGCCTTGACGAGCGATCGCCTGCTTTCTGCCGCCCCAGGACCATCTGCAGGGGCTCTGCACCTCTGGAGCGCCTGGCTGGCGGGCAGAGCTAAGGCTGGGGCTGTTGGACCCGTCCTCAGCCCCTTCCTGAGGCCTTTGGTAGCCCCCGGTGCCTGAAAGCCCGCATCGGGCACTTGGCCGGGGGCTCGCTAGGGTGAGAGTTTGTGCTTTTTGTTGATGAATGGTATTAAAAGGCTAATAAATGACTCGGGGAGGGCGGCTGAAATCTCTGAAAGGCTCTAAATGACCCAGGGACCTCTTTCAGGAGTGAGCTAGCCATTCAGGAGTATAAATCTCATTCAGAGTCGATAGGGATTAGGTTCCTAAGTGCCCGACATAGCTAAAGTGCTTCTGAAAACGTTGCTTGTTAGAGGGCTGCGGAGGAAGCTGCATGTGGTCTGGCGGGCTCTAAGCTTATCAGTCAAAGGTGCTTTACTTGGTGACAGAAGCCACTTGTGGTAAACAAGCTGCTGGCCCTTTGGACTCCTGACAATCTTTTAACCGTTTATTAAAGCAGCTATGAACTCTTCTTGGAAATGAAATCTTAATAGCGAGCGTGGCAGAGATTTTTCACAGATGGCAGCACTGCCAAAAGCAGGCATTCAAGAAAACATTCATCAAAAACATTCATTTCTTTCAAAAAGAAATTGACGTTTATAGCGTAGACAAATTTGGGACTCATTTGCTTTGCCTTTCGGTTTCTGAATTTTTAGAGGTCACATTTTTCTGCACCCTCGAGGGCTAGAAACCAGCGTTATTTTTAACTGGAAACTGAGATTTCCATATAACCACACGGTACCGAGAAACATGCAAAAGTGGGTACGGCAGGACCCCAGGCACGGCTCGGGGGGAGAGGTGGGGCGTCCCTCCGGCTGGCTGCGCTCCCGGGGGCTCCAGCTCTGCCCGCACTCCTGTCCTCCTGCTGTACGCCCTCCTGCCCTGCTCGGGCTCCCTGCCTGCCGCCCGCGGCACCCAGCGCGGTCTGCCCCTGCGGCTTGCCTCCGCCAGAAGCCGTCTCTATCCTGGGGCCGCGGGGACTGCAGTTGTGCGTGGGGACCATCCCCAGGGTGGCGACGGGTGCCGAGCTGGGCGCTCCCGGCGGGGCGCAGGGCGCTGCGGGTTGCCGCGGCGCTCCCGGTGATGGCAGGGTCCACGCGGGCGCTGCAGCCCGTGGTGTGATCAGACAGAGGGCTCCCGCACGCTGCCGCTCTGGCGCCGGAGAGCGGCCCTGGACCGGGCTGTTGGCGAGGCCAGGGAGGACGAGTGTGCCCTCCCTCCTTAAAAAGCCAGTAATTCCCTTCAGAGGGAGCAATTCGTTCGCAGCTCGTCTCCATTTCATCTGAAGGCTGCACCACGCTGGGTTTCAGCCTTGTTATGTTTTCTCTTGAGCAATACCTTTTATTTCTGCAGTGCTTAATATTCCTTTCCGGAGCCTCCGTTGCCGGTTCTGGGTCTTTCCACCGAAAGCAGCTTTGAAACGGTAAATTGTCATGGCCGAGCTGGACCTGCTGTTTGCGTGTCACAACCGGCTGGCTCCCTGCCTGCTCGGGTGCTGCCGCCGTTCCCCAGCCTCTCCCTGCGCCCGCTCCCCCCTCCCTGCCCGGCGTCCCCCGTGCGGGGTACCCATCGCGGGCAGCGCTCAGCTCGGCGGGCGGCTGGGGCTCGCAGAGGAGATGTTCCTCTTGCCCAAGCCAGGCTGGTGCGTGCCGTCAGGCACCGAGGGTGCAGGGCTGTAAAAGCCGCCTTGGGGCTGGGCAAGCAAACACCCGTGGCAGGGAAGGGCTGTGCAGCTGCCCCCAGGCACCCCCGGATGGCCACGGGCTCCCCAAGCTCCCAGGCACGGGTCGACAGGCTCGTGGCTGCCTGGAAGAGCGGTCGAATCCGCTCGTTCTGCTTGAAGTCAGGGTCTGGCATCAACCCCTCGCGCGGCAGCTGAGCCACCGGGGAAGCTGGCAAATTGAACTGGCGCGACCTGGGCTGGGAGCACTGAGACCTGTGTGTGTGTGTTGGTCGAGGGGAAACAGGGGTCTTTGTTTCCCCGTCGCTGGGGAATTTTGCTTGCAGCTGAAATGAGAAGCTTCGTGCTAGTTATCGCTCTGCCTTCGCCGGAGCCTGCTTCAGACCCTGACTGATTACTCGTAGCTGCTTCTCGCTGCAAACCAGATCTCATTTGCATCTTGGAGGAACAGTGTGCTGCAGGCGACGAAAGCTGGTGACACCGCTGGAGATTGCTTGCTGTATGTCATTTAATGTCCGTTTGACTTGCATCCCTCGCGGTTCGTTTGCTGGACGGGTGGCAGGGGAAGCTGCAAGGGGGGCAGAGCCCGGCTGCCGCCGACGCCAGTGGTGCTGGTCCGGCACGCCGGGCAGCCTGAGCAGCGGCCGCCGGGCTCGGGGGTCCGCTCCCTGGCAGGTGCCATTCGCAGCTGCCTCGCGGCGCCCCGTGAGCGCCTGTCACCCCCGAGGCAGCCGGGCACGGGCCCTGCCACAACGTGCTCGCTGTCCCCGTGGCCCGGGGCAAGGGCCGGTGGTCACGCCGGCGGTCACACCGGTGGTCACGCCGGCGGTGGGGGCCCAGCCTGGCGCTCCCCCTGCCACCACCGGTCGGGGTGCGAGACGCGCGGCTCCTTCCAGGGAGATTATTGCTGGCTGCTCCAGGTGAAGTCTCGCTGTCTCCTGGCCTGCTTCCACGTACTTAGTGCTGCTCCCCGAGCTGAGCTATTGTATAATCTATCAGACGTCCTGGCACGTCCCATTGTTTAAACAAGAGCTATGGCTATTGCATACAATATATGTACAACATGCGCGTGACGGTGTCAAGAATTAACTTCATAATCATCTCCGTGATCTTTCTTGGCAGAGCTCTGGCATAACCTGTCGAGTCTTATCTAGCGATTGCGTGTGAGTTATAGTTACCTCCGTCCTGGCTCTCCGGATAAGATCGATGGCGGGCGAGGTTTTATGATGCCTGTGTCGGGATTCCTCCCTACCATCCGGCAAAGCCTGGAGCAGCCGCTCTGGTGCTGCGGATGCCGAGGGCTCCGGCGCCAGTTTGCAGCTGCGTAACATCTGCCTGAAACTCGGTGGGGGACCTCCGGCCTGAAGGCTGGGGAAGGGAAGGAGCCAGCGCGCACGGCCCCTAGGTGGATTGGCTTCTGTTGGCTCTGCAGCCACCCAAGGGCGGCATGAAGTCAGATCTTCACGCGCAAAGGGAGCTGCTCACGCAGCGCAGGCGTGGGAGCCTTCAGCAGCTCCTCTGAGCGTCGTTCCCGCGCACGTGGCGGGAGAAGCAAGGGGGGCGTTTAGGAGGCGCCGCTCACGCTCGCCTTCCCGGGAGGTGGGCCTTAGCATCCACCTTGCTGGATAACGGCGCTTCTTCTAATCACCGGGAAGGCTCCCGGCGAGAGCGGGTGCCGCAGGGCTCCCTGCAGTGCCAGCCCTGCACCGTGCCCTCCACGTGTGGCACTCGGTCTCATGTTGGCATTTAAGCCTGTGAGTCCCCTGCTGATTTTTTCTTTTTTGTTTTTTTTTTGTTTTGTTTTGTTTTGTTTTGTTTCTGGGTGGGTTTTTTTGTTTCCTTGACCAATGGAGCATATCAAAGAGAGTGGCGGTAGGAAAGGTGTGCGGGTAAGGAGCTCACAGAAAATGCCTGAACGCTGTAATTTGCAGCTCTGGTGCTGACATGGAGCCTGCCCTGCCTTTGCTGGCCGGTGCGGTGCCCAGCAGCTCTGCCGCGGGACTGCAGCCCGCCGGCAGCAGGACGTTGGTCCCGCTGCCCAGCCAGGCGCCGGAGCGCAGCAGTGCTGCTCCTCGCGGTGCTGCCCGGCTCCTCCTCACCTCGGCCCGGAGCAGGAGCAGGAGCAGGAGCAGGGGGCTCGGGGTCCCGGGGGCTCGGCTCCCCCCGGGCTGGCTTCCCCGCCCTGCTTTAGGTGTGTTTCGGCGTGAGCGTGGGGCAGCCCTTTCCACGCCCGTGCGCTCTCTCGTTGAGTGTCACTTCTGTACACTGAGCTCTGCGGATCTGATAGTCTCGTTTCTAGAAGCTGTTAAAAACGCACATGCGTTTCTCTTTCCTGCAGGGAAGAGTTCTTCGGAGATTGTGTTTTTGTTCTAGTTGAGACCGGATTTAACCAAATGCCTGTCTCCGCCGTGTTGGCAGAGCATCTTGCAATGCCAGCGTCCTGTGAAATGTGAATGGCTGAATTTCTTCTTTATTTATACATATATACACAATGTATGAAACAAAGAAGCTAAAAATGATGAATTGCAGCTAATGCTGCTGCGTGATGGAGATAAGACCGTAATTATTTGTTTAGGCAGCTTAAATCAACACCCAAAGCCTGATGGAAGACAAAGCGATAATTTAAAGCTCTTTGTGTGGGTCTCGTGGGCTGTGTGACCAAGCGTGAACTTATATCATAGGCTTGTCTGATTTTTGCGTTCGTGCGTGGTTAAAGCGGGTCGTTTCGGTGTCACGCTTCACGGGCTGCCCTTGGAGCACGCCTGGGCCCGTGTTTGGGGACGGCCGCACTTTTAACTTCTTTCTGGCAGGGTTTAGCACCTCTGCGCTGCCTCAGCCTTGGCGATTCGCTATTAGTCTTATTTGTGGTCCCGACAGGCCTGCAGCCCGTGCGCTCCTGCCCGCTCCGGAGAGGCGGCTGCGTCTCCTGCCCGAGCCCAGCCCGTCCCGGCTTGTTAGGAGAGAAGACGAGTGGGTTGAGCCGGAGCTGTCTCGGCTCCAGATGCACCTGAACCCGTGGCAGAGGTTGTAAATTTTTACGTTCATTGTGTTTGTTTTGCTTCAGTTTAATTAACTGATCGATGAAAGCCTATCGAGCTCTGACCTCTCTTGCAGCTGCCGTAAATCAGCTCCCGCCGCCGGCGGAGCCGGGCTCGGGCACGGTGCTGGCTGCCGAGCTGCAGGCGCACCTCTCGGGGCTGAAAGGGCCCGGGGCGAGCGGCAGAGCCCGCAAGTGGCAGCAGGGTCCCGGCCCTGCCTTTTATTTTCCTCTGTCTCTTGTACTCGGTCTCTCCCTCGCTGCCTGTGCCTGCTTGGGCAAGCGCCTGAAGCCTCTTTGCTTGCACTGTGGTGTGTGAGCAGCTTGCATGTTTTGCAGGGAATCCTTCGCTCCCACCTTCTCGCTATTCCCCCTCCGCCTCTCCCTGTTCTTCACCTCTGCCCTGTGGGTCTCTGCCCCTTCTGCTCCTGAGCAATCGCGTCTGGAAGCCTTTGTTTTCGTGGCCACCCTGGAGACACGTAATTTCCTCGGAAGGGAGATTTGGAAGCCCCCATCCCGCTTCCCACATCTTGCGTCTTTAGATTCTCCCCGTGCTCGTATCTAGCTCGCTCTTTTTTCCCTTCTCTTTTTTAAGACATCCCTCCAGATAAGATCTCTGCTCAGCTTGGCTCAGCTATCGGCACTCCGAAGGTTGTCTGTGTTGGTTTCCAGCTGAAAGCGAGAGGCGCGTGGACCAGCAGACGTGTCCTCTGTAGTCAGACCCGCTGAAGCGTCAGCGGGGAGGAGAGATGCACCCATGCAGGCGCTCTCCTGCACCGCTGCGTCGGGAGAGCCAGCGCCGCTGGGTGCTGCGATGCAGTGCTGCGGTCTCCTCCTGGAAACCTGCCGCCCCTTCAGCAAGGTCTCGTGCAGACCTTCACGCTGCGAGCGCTCCGCCGGCTCGTGAGACCCGTCCTGTCGGCTGCCGTACTCGCACGTCTTGAGAGACGCCCCACGAGAGGCTGACCTAGCCCCGGGTGGAGCAGCAGGCAGGGGGCTCCTGCCCTGCGCTCCTGCCAGCGGCGCTCGGGGGTGACCGTGCCCGCTGTCCCCCGGTGCCGTGCAGGGGGGACGAGGGCGGAGGGGCTCGCGCCTCGCGCTGCGTGCGCGCTGTGTCGGGGCTCGCTGTGGGAACAGGCCGTCGCCATCCGATTTCTCCGGCTTCCAACAGGGCCCGCAGAAAGCCACCATTTCCCGTTTGCAGAGCGGGCTGCGTCCCCGAGGTTGTAGCTCGAGCTCTGAGTTACAGGGGTTTGCGCTTAATTATACCGAAAATTTCAATTCTGTAATCGGTGTTTAAAATCAGGCAAACCCTCTCCTGTTCCAGCGCTGATCCCTCCTGTCTAGACTACTGACGCTTTAAGCGTCTTCCCTGGCAGAGCACCTGTGGGACTCCTGAGCGGTTCCGCCACCCTCCCTGGCAGCGGCAGCGGCAGCGCGTGGCTTCCGAACGCCTTGTCACCACCCTCCCTCTGCCAGGGCCGTTTCAGACCGCGCTCTTCCCTCCGCAGCCCCGTCGCGCGGTGCTCGTCCTCCCCCCCGAAGGCAGGGGGTCGGCAGCGACGCCTGAGCCGTTAGCCGCGTCTCTCCTTTTTCAGACAAAATCCGTTTGGCTGAAATCTGGACAAAGTGAACCGTGCTGTAGCTGGGAGGTGTTCCTTTCAATCCCAGCTTTTATGGCAATACATTTGCCCGAAGAAAAGTCTTTTAGGGACGGGAGGAGCTGCCGAGAAGAGAGACTGGTGAACCTAAGGGTCAAATCGGAGGATCCGTGGTGGATCGCTGTAGTGGAGGAAAAGCTTTTGCATCCTGCATCGCCACCATGTATTTATATGTCAGTGTAAAGGGGAAAAAATGCACATATTATCAAACGGTGCGCTTTTTTATCTTCTTTATGGCTTCTAATGCTATAGCTGGTTTTCTAAAACCACTAAAAGCATAAGCATTAAAGCAATTTTCCAGAGTAATATAGCAAGAGGTCTACAAAAGCTCTGCAACATTTGATAATAGTTGCCATCTTCAGCTGAAGATAATGATGTTAACAAATGTAATGGGAGTAATGAGTGGAGATTCAAAAAAGCAGCTTTTGTTTAATTTTTTTGTAATGCAAATGAGTTTGGGAATAAAGAAGGAGAGCAGAAAATAATGAAAACTTCATTTGAAATGAGTCTTAATCCTTGCAGCCGACCGCCGGGGAGGGGAGGAGGGGAGGGGAGGAGGGAAGGAGGGAAGGAGAGGAGGTGGGGAGGCTGAGCTGCGTGTCTGAGCGGAGCGAGGCGGTGCTGCGAAATTCGGCGGTCCCGGCGGGGCTGGCGCGGGAGGGCAGGAGGAGNTCAGCGGGCGTCGCGGGCGGGAGGGCTCCGGTCGTCGCCGGGGGGGTGGGATGGGGCGGAAAAGGCCGGACCCCAGTAGGCCGCAGTGCGAGGCCATCCTCACCTCTGGTCCTCAGCGCTGAAGGAGAAATCTCTGTGCAGAGTTTCTGGGATCTCTGCCGCCCCTGAAGAGGAGGGGATGAGGCAGCAGGGTCAGCGGCCCCGCGCCTCGCAGGCACGGGTCTGGGGCTGGCTGCTGTCTCCGGGCACCGTTGCTTCGAAGCAAAGCAAAACCCCCTTTCTCTTGCTCCTGGGAGGCTGGGAACACTGCGCTTTGGGTTTCTGCGGCACCTGCCACTTTAAAACGATGCCAGCTGAGTTCAACCTTACGACAGCCCAGCGACTCCCTCTCCCCATCAGGAGGAGTGCGTTTGCTTTATTTAGATTGACTCCCAGCCAAAGTGATAGGTATGAGGCTGGCAAATAAGCATCCTTGTGATGAGGACTGGCACTTATGCATGTGCAGAAGATTCAGGTCTGGCAGCTTGTGTCAGCTCGCCTTCTATGGAGTGTTTAATCTCCTAACCCTTGGCCAAGAAATGCATTAAGAGATCTGCAGAAAGTAGGAGCTCGAGAGCTGAGGGATGCTGCTGCCTGCCCCTCTTCTGTTAGTCTGCCCGCGAAGTGATGGGAAGAGGGCGCCGGGAGGGAGCACGAGTCAAACTGGCTATTGCGCCTGGAAGAGAACTGTAGGCAGAGGAGCTGGCGTCGGGGAGGAATTGGAGGATCCCAGTAACGCCTCTTCTTCCTCAGCAGGGTCTTCTTGAGGGGCGTAAGTGCAGTGCCAGGCAGATCTCCTTTGGGGTGGCACTGTGGGAGCGCAGGGAGCGGTGGGTGACCCTCGTGCCTGCGTTAACTCAAGGCGATGCAGCGGCACTGGAGCCCGAGCTGGCTTGCGCTCTGTCGGCGAGCAGGTGGTGGTCACGGCTGCGTGAACGTCCTCGGGCACAAAAAGCAGCGTCCCCGGCCCTGGAAGCGGGGGATCACGTCTGTCCCCTTTCAGCGCCTGGCCTGCCGCAGCTTCGTGGGCGCCGGAGTGGGATCCGCTCCCGCCGGCGTCGCTCTGGCTCTCGGAGAAAGCAGAGCTTGGTCAAACGGATTTGGGTGGCTCCGAGGCTCCTCTCCTCCCCAGGGACAGGGCCACCTTTGGCAGGGTGGCCTCCACAGCATCGTCTCTCCCTGCGTGGTGGACGCGGAGCTGGCACGCACGCGCGTGAGCAGGTGGGCGTGCTCCGAGCAGCAGCATCCTCGCAGGGGTAGCAAGGCAGCCGCCCTGGGAAAGGAGAGTAATGCTTCTAGTATTGTGAGCGTGGCGAGTTGTCTCTCGGAGGCAGTGATGCTCAGCTCGTGAGCGCTGGCTGGGTCGCAGCGAGGACGGAGCGACGTGGCTCCAGGCCGAATGCGACATCTTGAGGGGACAGGCTACGCTATGAAACGAAAGGCCTTCGTCTTCTCCCCTTCTTCCTTTTTTTTGGAAGGGCGAAGACGTGAGTTATTGCATCTGGCTTTGCAATTTACAGCTTTTAATTAATCTGAAATTTCGACATAGATTTTTATGATAAGCAGAGGCATCTCTGCAAGCTGGGGAGGAACCTTAACGACGATCCAAGATGAATCTGCAGGATGAAGTATCAGTGCAATAAACAAGGCTATATAAAACAGAAATGCAAAATAAAAAAATGCCCAAGATATCAAAGCAACGATCTACAAATGAGATTTCTTCTTGGAGCCCTTCCCTGTCGCAACAAGTGCGGTCCCTGCTTGTGGGCATTTGCCAGCTGCCCGTCAGTGTGGTGTCTAGGCTAAGACAATACACTAGCCCCCTTTTTAACAGTTTGTTGGGTTTGCTGTGGTCACAGCAACACTGCTCTTTGTTCCAGCTTCTAGCGACGATGAAAAGCCACTCTACGAAACCTTAGGTGTCCACGTGAGATGGACACCCAGTCCATCACCAGAGGACTGTTAGGCCAAGGGAAGGAGAGGTCTGTTGGGTAGGGACGGCTGCTCTGGGACCTGCGTTTGGATGCGGCACTCTGGCTGAGCTCCGCGCGGCTCCTTGCCCCCTGCCTCCGTCACTGCCTGCAGGCAGGGCGAGCAGGGCCGGAGGGTCGCGACGCGTGTCCCAGCCCGGCAATGCACCTGCAGGAGGAACCCTTGCGTTTTGGGCCAGTCCTCTCTCTGTCGAGGTGTACGTGGCGACGGCGCTTTGCTGTTCTTTCTTGGTGTGTAGGGTCAGAACTGCGCTCTTTCTCTGAACTGCAACACGATAATGTGTCTGTGCTGTGTAACGGGGCTGCTTTAGTCCCTCCGGAGGGTTGTTTGTGGTTACTAAATAAACCAGCATTTCCAGGATCCTCGTCGTCTGGTTTACCCTTCCTCGCTGACCTCTGTCTCGGTGCTCTGCAGCGTAAACAGGGGCCGTCTGACCCGGCTGCGGGTGCTGTGCTGGGGCTGCCTGCCCTCCCCGCCGCTGCGCGGATGGATGCGGGGGCCGGCGGGCGATTCGCATCCGGCACCGCCTCCTGATGGGAGCTGCGGTGCCGGCGCGGATGTGCTCGCGGGAGCGGGGAGCTGGGTGCCGGCTGGCGGGGCGCGCACCACTCTGCCTGCTGCTGGGCGCTCGCCCGGGGGTGCCGGGGGCTCGGCCGAGCCCCAGCCCGCAGCGAGTGCTGCCTCTGCTCTGTGGGGCTCCCTGTGCCGCTGAGAAGGTTGACCGAGCTGGAAGTGGCTTAATTTGCCCAGCGGCGGTCGCGAGCACATTAGAAATGTGCTGACGTCTACCTTGTTTGTTTATGAGTGCAGACCCTAATTACCGCGTGGGTGCCATGCTGGAGCTGCGCAGCCAGCGCCCACCACGTGCCCGCTGTGTTCCCGGTGTCACCGGTGCGGGGTCAGGGTGGACAGCACTGCTCGGGCTTGGTGGCCCCGGCACCGTGCGGCTCTCGTGCTGGTGGGCTTGTCTTGCTAGTGGACCTGGGTGTCCCGTGGGGATGCAGCCTGTGGCCGGGTAGCGTGCCTCTGCCCTCCTCCAGCCCTCCCGGCAGCTCTCGGTGCGTTCGGAAGCTGGGCTCGGTGCTCGCAGGTGAGCGCTGTCGAGGGCTGGTGCAAAAGCCGGCGGGTTACGGGCAGCACGAGGAGCCACCGCACTGCGGGTGCCCTTCTGCGAGGGTCCAGCAAGCCGTGGGCGCCTGCCGGGGCGCTGAGAGGTGGAAATCAGATGTTGAGATAATTGAAATGCTTCGGCCAGAAGGCTGGAAGCTGGGCTGGCTTCTCTCCCTGGTTTTCTTTCTGCAGCTTTCAGAGTGGCGCATTATCCTCTGTTTTCCTCCTTCAGCCACCTAAACTCTGGAAAATTGCAATAATGAAGGGTAATGATACAGTGTGGGGAGCAGGCTTCCATTTCGAGTCTTTTAAAGTTGTATAAACAGAAGCAGGAAACATTTATTTACAAATATTTTCTTGTAAAAAAGAGAGGGGGAGGGCAAGCTCCTTTTGTCTCCATTAGACACATCCTCTCGTTCCCTGAGCCTTCCTCCCCGCCAGCGCCCTGCCCGTGGGCCGACGGGTGCGTGCCAGGCTGAATCCCTCGGGAGCGGGAAGGTGGGCGGGAGGGGATGCCCCCGGCCCCGGCTGCCCGAGGCGCGTGGGCTGGCTTCTCCTGCTGGCCCTGAATCGCCCACCCCAGCCCCGGTGCCAGCGGACCTGCCGGTGGCCGTGGAGGTCCCTCCTTGCGCCCGACGGCTCCGTGGGAACTTGGGTCCTTGTGGCGTGAAAATCTCATTTGCAGTGCAGGCGAGGGGCAAGCCGGGAATTTGCTTTTAACATCGATATTCAGAAATAGCGCACGTGAATAATTGATGGTCCTGCGAGCCGGGGCTTGTCTGTCTGTCACGGCAAAGCGGAGGTGACAGAGTGACAGGCTGGGCCGGGGGGAGACTCCTGTGCCTGCCGGGGGCACCACCAGAGAGCGGCGTGCACAGGGTGGGCTCCTGCCTGCACCTCGGCAGAGGCTGCCGGGCTGCCTTCGGCTGCTGCCGGCGTGCCGGGGAGCCTGGCGCGGGGCAGGGCTTCCGCCGGCTCACCGCCGTCCTGGGCTTGGGCAGCGTTGCCCCGTTCTGCGGCGTGGGCTGTGGGGCTGCCGGCAGCTCCTCCAGCTGCTTTCCGGGTCCTGCTGGGCTGCGGTGGCCGAGCCACTGATCTGGACGTTTTAGGTGAAAAATAAGCTGTCAGCAGGATTTGCCTGACCTTAAATTAGCTCTCACAAGAAGAGCTTAACCCTCATTGCTCCCGTCCTGGGTCAGTGTCTCCTCCCTCCCCGCGTGAGCCCGGCTGGCTGCTTAGGTTCCCCTCTCTTTTTTAACGGCTATTTTTATTTCTTCTTTCGGGCGTCCTTTGTCTTCGCGGTGATTACACAGGGTCGGTCCTTTTCCGAGCAGGCAGAAGCTGCCATGTTTTCTGTGAAACACTGGCAATTAGACCGGAATAGCTGTCTCCCTAATGATAACGTACGGTGCAATATCGCTGCAGTGCTTACCGCAGCAGCGGTTGGGGTGCTGCAGGACTTGGGCTGGGGAGGGCTGGGCTTCCGCGGGAGTTTTAATCCGCCTGTCCCCCTCTGGCCCCAGCGCAGGCGGTGCGGCGTGGGGCAGCCCGGCTCTGCCTTGCCCTGGGCAGGAGCTTGGGGGAAGCAGGGAATCGGTTCTGCCTTGCTCCGGCCGCTTGGATTGGGAGCACGGTTCGGTTGGGGTCCCGTTTCTGGCTGAAGGTGCTCGGCGGTGCCTGCAGCCGCTCCGCTGCTCCTCGCGGGAGCCGGCGGGGTCTCTGCCGCTTGGAAGCAGTGAGCAGTCCCGCTGGGACGCGCCGTGCCACCGTCCGTGGAGATGGTGGCAGCTGGGATGGAGCGGGTCTCCTGCAGCTGGCTTCGCTGCAGCCGATGCAGGGGCTGTGCCGCTGGCGCGGGTGGCTCGCCCGCCTGCTCCTCCGAGCAGGGCTGCTGCGCAGGACAGGCCGGTCGCTCGGTGGGGCGCAGCCTCCTGCCAGCCTGGGGACGCAGCAGAGCCCCGCAGTTACCCCTTCAAAGCCTCTGGCGCTTACTGCACGAAGCAGGGGGAGAAAGACAGACCTCCCCCAGCCAAAACTGCAAAGGAGAAGCGAGAGCCGGAGCCTTTATTGCAGGAACCCCGAATGGGAGGGAGGAGCAGGGTTTGAGCTCCCTGCCGGTCTCTCTGAGCTGCTCTACAAAGCAGCCTCCCAGCTTGGCGAGCGAGATACAGCGAGAGGTTTTAAAGTTGTGACCTTAGCAAATGTATTAGGCGGGAGGAAAGAGCTTTTTTTCCTTTCCCCCGTTACGGTGTCAGCGTAGCCGTGGCTTTTAAACCACATTACACAGGCTTGTCATCCAAGATAAAATGTTATTAAGATAAAATGCTACACAGGGAACAGTAGGGGACTTCCCACCGCTGTATTTCCGCGCAGCCGTAAGATTGCGAGGTTGTGCTCTGCCGCCGGCGCTGGAGCCGCCGCCTGGAGCTGGTGCCCGTCCTGCCGCGGGTCCCTGCGTGCTGCCCTACAGCGGGGCGGGAGCGGGGGTGACGCATCCCGCTGCGCGCTTGCAGGGATGCTTGACGGGCACAGGGCAGGGATGCTGCGCGCTTGACGGGCACAAGGCAGTGCTCTCCTGCACGTGCCCGAGCGTCGCCTTCCCCTTCCCGGCTGCGGCGCGGGGCCGGGCTGGCGCCCGTGGGCAGGCTGGCGAGGCGAAGGCATCAGGGCACCGGCCTGCGTGGAGCTGACAGCGAGCATGTGGGCGGCCCAGGGGCCTTCCTGGGGTCCCTCCTTCACGGGTCAGGGGACTCGCCGGCTGCCTCCCTCGCCTCCGGCCTCCGTTTGCCTCGCAGCCCCAGCGCCCGAGGCCGCCGTCTTCGCGTGCTGCCAGCCGCTCCCCTCCCGCCCAGCACGCCGCGGTGCCACGCCACGGCCGGTGGAGCCGGTGTCTTGCGCGCCGCTGCCGTGCGCGCTGTGTGTGCGCACGGCACAGCTCCGGCCGCGGCTCAGGGTGCCATCCACCGCGCTGCACGGGCGACTGAAGATGGGCACGGTGCGCCCACAGGTGCTGAGCCAGCCCAGCATCGCGCTGCATGGCTTTAGCCAGCCTGGATCCCCCGCTTAGGGATGGTGGAGCCTCTTTAGCCTAACTGACAGCCTGTCGATAATATTAATGTACTCCGGCCTCTGTTAATGTCCGTGCTAAGTCTCCTCCTGCCCTCTGCCATCACTTCTGCGATGCTGGACATTTGCACGGTGCGACCGTGACATTAATCTGCTGAGCTGCGCTCGCAGCCGTCGGTGCGAGAGGCCCCAGGAGCGCAGACAGATGCAGGCGGGTGGCGTTTGAATTTCAGAGAGCTCTCCGGACCCGTCTGCCAGTGACAACGACGTTTAGGTGAATCCTTTAAACCGACTTCAAAAAAGTAGCGCTGCGGTGCCCGGCTCCCACACTTCCTCGGCAGCTACAAAAGGAGAGGGCAGGAGGCATCTCGCCTCGGCTCCAGCCAGTCGGGAGCGAAGGAGGGACCCCGAGGTACGCGTGTGACCTGCAGGCGAAGCACAAAACAAAACATGGAGAGGGAAGAGCTGCTTTGACCTGACACCAAGGAAGAACAGAAAAAGGGAAGAAAGGGGAAAAGAGGCGAGCTGTAGTACGAGGCTGGGTAATCCCTCCGCTGAGCGCGGCGAGGGCTGTAGCTGGAACATCAACTTGTCCTGGGCATGTTCAGCTTGTAACAGGGATGAATGTAAAAGCAATGCTGTTAGCTGCCTTATTAAAGGCTTGGGTCTAAGTCAATATGCACGTGTCCCAAGTGGCTCAGGGCTGTAATTCGTAAAGCTTCACAGGTCTCTGCCAGCCCTTTTTGCTTGGAGGTTCCTCCCTGTCATTTAAACCCTCCCACCCCTTTGCTGTCCCGGGTTTTCATCTCACGTGCGGGGAAAGGACCGAGCCGGGGCTGGGAAGAGGCCGTGAAGCCCATCTGAGCGCTGCCAGCACGGCCGGCCCTTGCCCTGGGTCTCACCCCGGACCCGAGCGCCGATGCTGCCGGGTCACCCGGTCGCAGGCAGCGCTGCCCCGGGGAGGCCCCTACGGGGTGCCCACGTCCTTTCCAGCATCGCTGCCTCCTGCCCCACCCGGCTGTGTAAAATGGGGCTCGGACGTGTGGGCCCGACCCCCGGCGTGCAGCGCCTGTTTGACTGCAGAGCCCGCGTGATTAAGCCATAAACAGACCCTACAACCTTTGGTCACTGCACGATTTACGAAGCCGCCAGAGCGCGTGTGATTGCACGTGTAAGGCTGAATGTCCGACTCGCATCTGCTGTATCTGCTCTGGTGAGCAAATATTTGCAGGCAGAAGGAGATAATCCCTGCTGATACAGGTATTTACCCGTCCTGTTCAGCTCCTTTCTGCCTGCCTGCCTGCCAGGCTGAGCGAGGACCTGCACGGTACCTGTCCTCCCTGCCCACCGGGGTGGTCCCTTCCGCAGGGAGAGCAGGCGCAGCCCCAGACCGGGAATCTCGGTACGGTTTCCGCAGGCTTTCACCAGCTGGGTGTTTTCCACGCCTTGCTTCCGCTCTCCTGTGCTCCTCCATCCCCGGTCCTCCACGCGGTGCCCTGCGGCGCTGCTGAAAACGGCTCTGTCCCCTGGCAGGAGCCGTGCTTCGGTGCTGTGTCCCTCTGCGCTCCTCCCCGGCTGGGTGGGAGGGGTGGGAGTGTTGCGGAGCTGCTGTCGCCCTCCGAGGAAAAGCCCACCGGCGTGGTCCCGTCGCGGGGCTGGGTGCCGGGGCAGCGCTACCACCCGTGGGTGGCTCCGGGGTGGTTTTGTGTGGCACGGGAGAAGTGACGCTGCGTTCGTTTTAGCAAGAGCAAAGGGGTTTGTGGGGACAAGGAAAAGGCAAAAGCCCGTTTCCCGCGTCGCAGAGGCGCGAGGCTTTCCCTGGGCTTCGGCCTTGCTGAGCAGGTACCCAGCCCACCCCGGGCAGGGCACCGCGGTGCGCGGGGGCTGCCCGGGGGCGCGGGATGCGCTCCTCCTCCGTCCCTCCCGGGCCCTGGGACCAAACACTGGGGGCTGAAGGCACCAAACGGGTGTCATGGTGGGAGAAGCTGCCCCATTGCTACCGATGGGCCTTAAGGATGCAGAGAGTCAGGGCTAGGCATGCCCTCCGCCTAAGTAATGGGGTTTGGTTGTAACGCAGAGACGTCCCTTAAAGCTAACGAAAACGTGTGTTAGTGTAGGCTGCTTCCTTATTTGTGCGCTCTTTCTGTTTGCCCTTGAGCCTGCTGTACAAGGGAGCGTCGCAGCCCGCGGAGCGGAGAGCCCGGGAGTGCCGGGGCGGCGGAAGAGCTGCGCGAGGGGAGGGCTGCCGGCTGGGCAGCTGGGGCGGATGCAGCCTAATGGCTATTAGGGGCTGATTGCACACACGCACAGCTGGTGCCGGGGAGCTGAACAATAAAGTAGCCACTCTGGACTGATTGGGCTAATCCGTGCTGCAGACCAGGGCCTGTTTTCATTAGTTTTCCCCGATCAAATTAGATTGCCAGACGACAGATCCTATTAAAGGAGGGGAGACCTCCAGCACGGCATGTCCTGCCGGTCCTGGGACGCTGGCCGGCACCAGCTCCCGGAAGGAGGAGGAGGAGGAGGAGGAGAGGGGTGCCGGTGGTGTGGCTCACGGGCGTGAGGATACCTTTGCCCCTTGTCCCGGCAGCGGGGCAGGGACCGTCCCTGGCGGGCAGATGGCCCTGACCCTGCCTGGCTCCGTGGCAGAGCCCCGTGTCCTTGAGGGAGAGAGCTGCTGTCTCCTGCAGGTGCATCATTCCACACGTCCCTCGCATAAAGCACCCTCCCCGAGCCCGCACCGAGCTGGCTTCTGGCCTGTATTAATTTAATTTCATTTTTAACTCTCCCTCCTCGCACGCAGGGCGGCCCCAGCTGCGAGCTTTGGCACGAGGCTCGCGTGTTGTGTGCTCCGAATAGCAGATTACGCTGTCCTCAATCCGGCTGCGCGTTCGGGGACCCAGTGCTGGGTTTTGACTAAAGATACGCGTCATGGGATTTGGGCCTCCTCGAGATATACTTAGTAGCAGAGATGATTGATCGGTCTATTGATGAACCGCTATTGATTAGCCTTACGCGGCTTTGAGACGGTCGGGCTTCAGCCGGCGCTGTAATCCATCAGGAATGACTTCGTCCTGCCGTGAGATCGGTTGCCGTGAGAAGACGTTTGTGGGGCTGGGGGTGCAGCCAGCTGGTTCTGTGAACCAGACCGCGGCGGTGCAACTGGACTTTGCCGAGGAGCCGCCGGCTGCTCTTCCCAGTCACTCAGAAGTTGTTTACACACCCGTACAAGTAGTGGCTGGGAGAGGGGGTGGGGAGGAGCGGTCCCCGTTTGGCTGCAGCCCGTGGTTGGAGGCTTTTGGGGCAGAGCCGTGCCGGCGGTGCGGATTTCGGCATAGCGTGGGGCTTGTGTCTGGCAGAGCAGAGCCGGGCTTCGCTCTGCGGTGGGGTCAGGCTGCACCGGCTTGCTTGCGGTCTTCGGGAAGGGCTGAGCTGTCGCGGGGGAAAGGTGTTGGGTGTGAGGGACCTCCTGTCCCCGTGAGCCGGCTACAAGTCACGGCTGTACAAGTGTGGAGGGCCCGGGATCAGCTGGTTTTGGACATGAACTTCTGGAAACAGGTCCCTTCTGCTTTGAAACCGTAATTGCATCCCAGTGCCGGGGCTGAAACTTGTTTTCTGCAGATGACGTTGCCTCTCCTTGATTGAAGAAAGAGGCAGTGCCGGGGCGCGACAGACTGCCCGGCAAGCATAATTAATAGCAATTTCACTGCCCTGCTTATTGATTCATTGCGGAGTTACCTCTTCCAGGAGGATTTCCGCTGCGAGGTTCGCAATGTTACTTTGACATCCCCGTGCTACAAAGCCAGGTCCGGTTTGGCTACGGGAGTATTCCCATCAGAGCCTCCTGGGGGTGTGAGCTGGTGCCCCAGGGCACGGGGATGTGGGGTGGCCGGGGCTCGGCCGCACCCGGAGCTGGGTTTGCCTGCGGGCTGGGTCGGTCCAGCCTCGGGGCTGCCCACGGGGAGCCACGTCCACCCCGGCGCGGGGGGCCGAGCGGCCAGGCGCAGGTTGCTGCTGGGGATGCGCAGCAGCGCTTGCTCCGGCTCACCGGAACACCGCTGCTCTGGGTCGTTCCGTGTAGGAATAAATGTTTCAGTTGCACTATAAATAATGGAGCGAGTAAAGATGTTGTGTAAGTGGTGCTCTGGGTTTTGCCAGAAGGTATGTAGTTTGTTGTGGGTTTTTTTTGTTTTGTTGTGTTGTGGGTTTTTTTGTGCTTGTGTTTTACCTTTTCCCCCCCTTTTTTTTTTCTCGAGTCCAACACAGAAGGCTTCACACGGGGGACCTGAGGGAAGGCAGCGCTGCTGCAAGGGAAGAAGGTGATTAAACTGTTGAAACTAAGTCAATCAATTCCTGTCGGTGTACTTTGCAGCGCTACGAAACCGGCAGCGATGCTTCCCTGTGGGCAGGAGCGGCCTTCCAGAGGCACGGGGGCCGTTCCGGTTTGGCTTTTAGCAAGCGGGCGTTTGCATCGCCTGCATCCAGAGAGAGCAAGAGCCCGGCTGGGCCCTGACCGCCGCAGCCGAGGGGGAGCCCAGGTGCAGAGGGCAGCAGTCACCTGCGCTTGCCTGGGATCTCGTCTCCTCCCGATGGGATGCAGCTGGGGGAGGGAGGAGCAGCAGGGTCAAAAGGCGGGCTGCCGCCCCACAGCCTGCCCTGCTGCCCCACAGCCTGCCCTGCTCTCCTGCTCGGCGCTCTCAGCATCCCAGGGTGGTGAGGACTGCGCTCGTGTCCGTGTGCGTGTCCGTGTGCGAAGGGCCGCCAGAGGTGGTGCGAGGTGCTCTGCCAGTGCCCCTCGGCAGCACTGTGAGCTGCTGCGCTTTGTGCCTTCGCGGGGAGAGTAGTGTTTGAGTGATGGGGGCTTTCGTGTTTTAGCTGATACCCCTCTCTGTGTGCCCTGCTTGGGATTTGTGTGCTGCATCCTCGTTTCTGTTGGCCATGGGGCCAAGGTCAGCCTTTACCGTAAATGCTGCCGAACCCGGAGAGCCTGTGGGCAGTCTGTTTCTGTGCGCCTTCAGAAAGGAGAGCTTTGCAGAGCTCCCTGGGAGGTGCCGTCCAGCCTGTTTTGGCCGCGCCTGGGGAGCGTGCGGGTGCCCTGAGCCCCTTTCTTGCCTGAGGTCCCCTCCTGACCTGCAGAGCTTCCCGCTGCCTGTTCCGTCAGTGGTCGTGGAGTGGCTTGGAGCGCTGCAGTGGCTGCCGGGGCGGCGCGGGGGAGCCCCCTGGGAAGGCTGGAGCAGCTGAACTCCCGGGGGAGATGTGCCTGGGCAGAGGGAACAGCCACGGGCTGCAGGGGGTACCGGCTTTACTCTCTGAAAGTGCTAAAACCATGAAGCTGGTTTTTAATCGCGGGGTTTAAGGAAGGAGGGGAGGGAGCAGCGCTGGAGCTTGTGAGCCCACAGGTTGTGTCGACGTCAAGGCTTCGAGGCTGCCTCCGCAAGCTGGTATGTGCGAGACCCCGGGTATTGCAGTGCCCGCGCGTGGAGCCGGCAGCAGGCGCTGCTCCTCCTGCCTGGCACGGGCAGGAGGCCATGCCTGATGCTGTTTAATTCCGGGGCTTTTTGTTCAGCTTTAACCCAACCCAGAAGTGATAATGAGGGAGAGTACCGGAGAGGATGGCCTGCAGGAATGAGACACGTGACCTGTTGTCCATTTTGGGATGCGAAAGCAAAAGGCATCCGACTGCCGTGCGCTCAGTGCTCTTCCGCGGCAATGCTGGTGTGAAAGGCACGTGGCAGAGCTGGCCCTTGCCCACCTGAAACTACAGCTCCCAAGCCCCACCAAGAGGTGTACGTAGGGCGTCCATAGTGCCTGTGCGGGTCTGCCGACCGGCAGCCCCCGGTCACGCTGTCTGCCTGCGGCAGGAGGAACTCGGGACAAGGCTGCGGCTGCGCACAGGGTTTCCATCGTGCCCAGCATGGTTGGCTCCCGCTCCCGCGTAGGGCCTCTGCGTGCGACTGGAATATATGCACTTAAAAGTAATTACCCCCAAGGAAAAGATACCGTGTAATTGTGAGTGGTAGTAGTCTGTCGGCGGAGCCAGAAGCCCCAGCTGTGGGGAAGCCCGGGCTCGCGTGTGCTGTGAATGCAGGGTGACTGGGAGCGAGTGCGTGGGGCTGGGGCCGCTGGTGAGCGGGGCAGCCCGCTGACGGTCTGCAGAAGCCCCGGGAAACTGGGGGGGAACTCTATTTGCTGTGCCCCAAACCAGCCAGCGAGTTCCCCCTGGGTTTTTGTTTGTCGCCGTCCGCCAGCCGTGATGAGCGGTCCCGGGTACCGCAGGGCAGCTCCTGCCCCGAGCCTGCCGTGCCACCTTGCCTTCCAGGGGCTGAGCGGCGCTGCTTTTTCCGCCCTGTGGGATCTGGGGCTGACCAGTTCGGCACTTTGCGATGCACTGAGCAGCATCTGGCCTGCCAGAGATGCCGGAGGTGCTGTCGAGCAGGAGGTGGCTGCGGTTGGTGCAAGGGGAAGGATGCTCGGAGCGGCTGGGAGGATCTGCGGGTTTCAAAGGTGCCCGGCTGGACAGGGCAACTCCCGTGCTGCGATGACTCCTCCTGTTCCTGGGGCCGGGAGCAGGCTGTCCTCTCTTCGGGGGGCGAGTGGCTTTGCAGGCCACCCAGCAGCCCCGTGTTCAGTGGGGGAGTGGATTAGGAAGGGGCTTTGCTTCTCTCCTAGATGAGTGCTTTTAAGCATTTGTGTGTTGTTGTGCGTCCTGCTGAGAATAAGCCAAATGTTCGGACAGCTGGCCAGACCCTGGGTTGGGTGGGATTTATCTGTAGGTGTTGCAAACAAGATCTTAATTGATTTATGCGGACACATGACTTTTAATTTTATGGTGGAGTTAAGAGCATTGCCCCAAATGCAGGGGGAAAGAAATAGAAACGAGCTGGTGTGGTGTCTCCACGTCTGTAGATGCAGGGGATCTGGGTTCTGATGGGACTGTGTATGACGGGGGTCCCCAGAAGCCCCGTTCCGCCGGGACTCCCTCCCTGCCCCGGCGCTGGGCAGCGGCAGGCGTGAAGCGGTCTGGCTGGATGAACGCGGGGCGGCTGGTGAGCCTCCCTGCCTCCCGCGGGGGTGGGCGCTTGGGAGTCTGCGGAGCGAGATGCGTGTGTCTCTGGCTCCTTGGTGGGATGCGAAGGCCATGGAGATGGCAGTCTTCCCTCCCCGATTCCGCTCCAGGGCGGTGGGGAGAGGAGGGGAAGCACCGAGGAGACCTTTTCCTGTGAGTGGCAGAAAGCGTGAATATTTCACAGCTCTCCGCGGGCCTGGCGGGAGTGGATGGATGTGGTGATAATTTTGCTTGACAGGTGCCACGCTCCTGGGGCTTCCCGCTGCCCCTTCCCGAAACGCAGCCCCCCCTCCGGGCCCCCGGGAGGGCTGAGCTGCGTCTGCCTGGGGAGCCCCCAGTGCTGTGCGGGGCTTTTCCCGGTGCCCGGTGGAGGGGTTGCACGCTGGTGATGCTCAGGCTGTTCAAGGGCTCCTCTGCAGCAGAGGGAAGGAGTTTGGCTGTGGACGATGGACCCCTGCGAATTCCCGCTGGGGCCTTGGGGAGCTCTGCAGGCGCCTTGCTCCTGCCGCCTGGGCGGGCGCGGGGCGCTGGCCCCGCTGTCGGGTCGGATGCTTGCCGCGGCAGCTGGCGTGAGGCAGGCTGGGGGGCTCGTCAGCCGGAGACGGCCGCGGCCCCGGCTTCGGTCTGGCCTCCATCACTTCCTGTAGGAAATCACTTCACTTACCCAGATGCGAGCGTACAGGCGCGCTGCCTGCGGGCTGCCCTCCTCTCCCCCACGAAGCCCGAGTCTCTTACGCAAATCGCTTTTCACGCTTCCTTAATTGAAACTGTCAGATGGGCTTTACCTTTTTTTTCTTTGCGGCGATACAGACATATTAATTCCACTATGGATATCCCAGCAGCTAGGAGAGATCAATAAAATGAGGTTGCATCTGTGACACATATATTACAGGAGCGGCACCAGCAATATTTCATAGGGAAAGCCGAGCCAAATGTGCGCGCGCGGAGCCCCTTAGAGCACATGTGGCCGTGTAGAAGACGGAGCTATTGACTGGCTTTAGCGACAGTGGGTTTCCGTGCCCCATTGCAGCTGGCACAGCACACTGGAAGGGGGTGAGGAGCAGCTCCCCCCGGCCCCCCTCTGCTCGTGTCCTCTGTGCATCCCCTCCTGTCCCCCAGCCACGGGATCCCAGTCCGGGGCTCTGGCGTGGGTTATGTTTTGGCGTGCTCGGCGCTCGCGTCGCTCTGGGCTCGGAAGTGCTGTGGCGTGGCCGGTGCCGGTGCGCAGGGTGCTGGGGCCGCGGCAGCCCTGGGCTGGGTGCGCCGGCTCCTGCCGCTTCCCGCCCCCCGCTCGCCTCCCTCCAGAAATCCCCGCAGCGGGGATTTGTGCTTTGATTATTTTCAAATACCGGTTTGTGTAAAATTTGATTTGAGGAAACATTTTTCTCCCACATGCTGTAGGATTGAGGGCGTGTAATCCCTCCTAAATCGCCCGGACGAGGTTTGTATTGCAATGCCAGTATCAGAGCTAACAAAAGGGGATTAGACGGGAAAATTCTGCGTGAAAACCTGCCGCTCTTTGAGGGCTTTTAGTACAAAGAAGATAAGATAGGTAGAGCAGAGCCATTTTTAACCCAGTTTTTAATGCACTCAGTGCCTCTCCTCTCCGAGGCAAAGGAGAGGGGAGATGGCGTTCATTTTAACCCTTTCCCTTCCTCTGACTCTGAGGTGTGGGCTGATGCTTTCCTGCAGGAGCAGCGGTGCAGGGGGTTGCTCTGGGAGATGCTGGGCAGAAAAGGCTGCTGGGGGGGTGCCCGTGACTGCTTTTTATTCCCCAGGGCTGTTGCCAGTTCCGAGGCACGGCACGCTCTGCAGCCACGCTTTCGAAGCAGGTGGTGGGGAAGGGGGGAGCCCGGCGGGAGCCCCCGGTCCCTGGGCTGCCTCGGCGGCTTGGCATCGAACTGCAAATGCTGACGCTGCAGCTCACAGCCCCTTCGTGCCGCCCAGCCTGGGAGCAAAGCGCCTGCCCGAAGCCGCCCTGCACTGTGGCCGTGTGTCCCGGGGAAGGCTGTCCCGCCGGGGCTGGATAGCTGTCCCGCCGTCACGCCGCCTGTCAGATCGCCGTCAGTCAGGAGGCGGCATCGCAACGGAGACAGCTGTCAACCTTTGCGGGCGGATCGCCGCCTGCAAATATATTACAGGAGCTCAGCAAGTGCCAAGGCACATCAGGCCAGGGGAAAAGATGCTCCCGGGGGAGATGAAAGGATCCCTTCAGTGGAATTCATGTGGAATAAGCTTTCCACAGGAGATATTTCCTCCTAATCCTCCTCAGCGCTCAGCTGATGCCTTGAAGCATCAGGGGTTTACGTGCCTTTTAAAAATTCATTCTCTGCTATAACAGTAGGTGTGTGCGTTATCAGGTGCCGTGCCCTGCCGGGCCCCTCTGAGGTACGGCTGCACCCTTGGACCCGGGGAGCGTCCTGACGCAGCGAGTTCCACAGGTCCCCTGTGCGCCAGGCAAAAGCGGTCTCCCTCTTCTGCTGGCTTGGAATGTGCTTCCCTGGTGGGGTGGTGGGGTGAGCTGTGTCGCACCGTCCGTGGGTTTTCAATGAAGAGTCTACTGGTGGCAAGCGGAAAGGCGGTTGTGGGCCCCCAGCACCAAGCGCTGGCTTGTGGGATGGGAAGACACCCTTACTGCCGCCTTAGCCCCCATCCATCTGCCCCTGCTAATTGCAGCCGGACTTAAAGCGTAATATTCCACTTATCTGGTCAAGGGATACGTGTTCGTTATCACAATTGATTATCACTAAAAACCCGTCTGATACCCAGATTTACGGCGTGGCTGGAGAGCCAGGCAGTCTCCAGCCCCGAGCAGCCAGGATCTGGCACGCTTTTCCAGCAAGAGCCGTCTCTCCGTAAGCGTTTGGCCGAAGAGAAAAAGCAAACCCCTCGCTCTCCTGTAACAGGCAAGAAATGGCTCAGGAGCTGCTCGCTGCCTTTCCGTGCCGGTGCTGCCGCTTGGCATTTCTGAGCTGCCCCGGTGCTGCTCTTCCCTCTGTGTGTCCCTCGCCCGCGTGCCGCCGGCGTGTCCCGCAGCCCCGCCGCCGGCCGACACGCAGGGGCGCGGCGCCTGGGGCGAGCGGAGCGAGCGCTGCACTGCAGCTTCTGCACTGCAAAGTGTTTTACTGCAGTGGTTTATGGTCCTGGACAGGGCGAGGACAATGAAGTTGCGAGAGCTGCCGGGTGCCAGGTTGTCTTTATTCTGCCATCTGCGCGTGAGAGGTGGTAGATGCCCGTACGCTCAGCCCGTGGCGGGATGCGATCCTGCAGATGTCCTTGCTCACAGGCTGGGTTTGGTAACGAGTGTTGCGTCGAGAGAGCCATCATCAATCTGCTGCGTATGAATAGTCACCAGCAGGTCAGACCCTTGGAGGGGATGTTTTCCGAGCAAGTGAACAGAGAGCTTTCCTACTGCTGATGGGGCTGTGCCCTTCTCGGCCGCTGGAAAATCCCACGCGGCTCCGGGAGACGTGCTGTAGCCCCAGAGGGTGCTCCCCGTGCTGAGGGTACCCGGGCGGTGGTGGTTCCGCTTGGCGCGTGTCTCTCGCGCCCAGCATGCGGCTGGAGCCGTAAGGAAGGGTGTGCGGTCCTGCTGGAGACCAAGCACGTCCTGGTGAAAGGGTGTCCGGAAGAGCCCGTGCGAGGCAGAGAGGTGGCTTCTGCAGCACAGGGCTCTCGTGGGCTGTGTAAATGGGGTGGGAGGAAGAGAGGAGCCCCCGCGCCGCCTCGTCTTCGCAACAGCTCGACGGCTGCATGATAAACAACTTGACAAAGTGTTAAAATCCTGAAGGCGGGGCTGGCAGGAGAAGGAGAAGGAGAAGGGAGGTCGTAATTGCATGGGAAAATAATGAACTGCGCTCTTCTTGGAATATGCAGCGGTCTAACAAGAATCAGAAAATTAATTATCTTCTGTAATTAGTGTAATGACCTACACTATTAGAGGTTATTTACAGCAGGAATAAAACTTCCCCCTATAAAGGTCAGGCTGTGGCGCTGGAATACAAAGGCTGGAGCAAACCCCGCGCCGGGCGCAGCGAGGCTGCGGAGGCAGGGCAGGGCGCTGGGCCACCTCCGCTCAGCCCGCCCCGGGGACCGCGGCCAGGGGCCCGTCCCTCGCGGGTTCCTCCTGCACCCGGCACGGGCCCCGTTGGCAGCGCTCCTTCGTCCCTGGCGCTGACGAGGGCTGGCGTTCGCATTCCCCATTGCTTTGTGTCACCCGGGCTTGGTCAAGGCTCTGCTCGCTCCCCTCAGCCGTATCGGAGCCTGTCTCGGGTGGGCTTTCTCATCCCGGGGCTTGTGGCTCCTGAGCCAGCCCAGCCAAATAGTGCTCGTGTCCCCCCGGGCTGCTGGGGGTGTTCTCGTCTGGCCGTTCCTCTGAGCGAGCACGGCCTGCTTTCCCCGGAGCTCCCCCGTGCAGCCCGTGACGGCTCCGGAGAGGCCCTTTCCCTGCCGGAGGCGCGCACAGCTCAAAATGGAGACATTAGCCTGCTATTGTTCCTCAGCCTGAAGCCTTCGTGGCTCTAAACCTGCCCTTTTCTGTGGCCGGGGCGTGCAAAGTGGCTCTGTAAGCAGCCTTTCAGCGTGCTGCCCAGGGAGTGAAGCGCAGCGCGCAGCCCCTGGCAGCACCCCCACGGGCACCGGGGGCTCGGGGGAGGTCTTCCCGCAGCGTGGTGGTGTGCACCAGCAGCCTGGCTCACGCGCTGGTTGCTCTTCAGCCGCACGTCTGTCCCGCGCTCCTCGGAGGGTATTTGCCTCCTGCAATTGTTTCTGAAACGGGGGGTCTGTGGCGGATGCCCGATGCGGGGGAATGGCAGTGTGCGTATCACACGCACTTTCGGTGCCGATGGAAACGTCCGCTTGTGTTTCCCCACCTGGAAGCAGCGAACAGGAGCTCACCACCCCAAGGAAATACTTGGTAGCTCTGGTGCCGTTGAGGATGTTTTGGCACAGCTGAAGCCTGAGGTGCACATGCATCAGTGAACCGCATCGATGCGCACCGGGGGGACGTTTGGGTTAGTTCTCTGAGGTACTGGCAAGCTCTGGTTATCCCTTCTTTTTCCTCTGATCACGTTGCTGCTGGAACACTTGGCAGCCGGGCTCGGGGCCCGGGTGCCGCATGGGGGCTGGACGGGTCCCGCGGGGAAGGCAGCATGACGCTGCTGTGGGGTGCTGCCTCGCGGCGCTGCCTGCGCCGTCTGCCACGGAGCAGATGGGCGCTGGTGGTGAGCCCTCGGCGCCAACCAGGGAGGGTAGGACGGGCAAAAAGTTCTCCGCGTGGCGAGGGTAACCTGAGAATTACTTGACATTTCAGCATGAAGGATCATGACTCTTGCATTATTAAAGACGCAGTGATAAAATGCCTTACCTGTCACTGAGAACCTACATCAATAATTTAGTTTGGCACCTGGTGATTAAAATGAAATAAGCACTGGCCCAACTCTGCTTCCAGGGAACGGCACCGGTGCTGCGGCGGCTGCGTCCGCAGCGAAACCCGATGCGATGCCTTCCCCGGTTCCTGGTCCTCGCGGCCGGTGCGCTGCCCTCGCACGGGCCTCCCTGGGGGCTGCCGGGTGGGCTCAGCCAAGCCCAGCGTGGCCGGGTGTCTGTGCGGTGCCCCAGCGCTGCACGGGCATGGGGCTGCTGCCGCAATCTCTTCGCGTCTGGTGTAACCTCATTGTATAAACAGAACAGAGCGGGGCTCTCGAAATCGAGAGCGTATTCCTTCCAACAGACCCTTAATGTAATTTGAATGTACAATCGAGGGTTTTTATAGCTTAATATTCCAGTGTTTGTGGTGCATCCTGGAATTTAAGTGTCTTAAACGTAATTATTGTTAATTGCTCACACGATTCTATAAAGTCATCCAATTAAAAAAAAGTTATTAACTTTATAAAGTATCGCAGGCATCCCACAGCGCAATATATTTGCAGGAAATAACAGCTCGAGCAGGCAGAGCTGAAATGCAACAAGGTAAATCGGTGACACCTTGTATTCCTCCCTCTCTTCTCCCCTCTCCTTAAAGCGCTTTGGAAATGGGTTGTCTCCTTAGCTGAGGACATGGTTCGTGCCCTAGGTTCACTCTCAGTGGCGGGGGAGAGCGGGAGGCTGTGGCCAGCGGGACACTAAGGGACGCCCTGTGGTTTGGGAAGTGGCCTCCGGCCCTTTGCTATGGACCCAAGCGGGAACCTCGCTCCCTGTTTGCGCTGAAACCGCCCCGGGGAGCTCCCGATGATGTCGGGGAGTTCCTGAAGTAGGGCACGAAATGAGCAGAAATCTCTGGAGGAGATGAGTGGGGCTGGAAGATCATCGGTGAAGGGAGAGGGCCCGAGCAGATGTTCCTTCCTCCTGCGCTTGCCCCGCATCCTCCTCCTCCCTGGGCTGGGGGGCCGTTGCGGCTAGCCAGGGATGACGATTATAATCGTACAGTCTAGTGCCGGAATTTATAACCAGGGATTTATTGTCCCCCGATTGCTCTGTGCTGCCATTTAACTCATGCCCTGGAAGAGTTATTTAATGCACGGCGAGCGGAGTTGTGCTAACGCTGCCTTGTGCACATACATCTTCTCCAGCCTCCTCCTGTCTTCCTTATGGGGTTGAAATCCTGGGTGCCAGTTAGTGTGCACGGAAACTCAGTCGGGCAGGGCAGGATGTCAGCTGGAGCCGCCTGGCTTTGGAAGGATTGGCTGTTTCCCTTCCCAGGTGCCGCTGCCTCTTGCATTGGCTCTGAGCGAAATACCGCTCGGGGGAGAGCTAACTGTGCCCTCTCGGGGAAGAGAAGGGGCTGAGGGGTGTGCTGGGCAGGATCTGCCCGCTCCTGGTGCCTTCTGGCTTGGATTGGAAGGTGCCTCTTCCCCTTTCCGTCTACTGCTTTTCCAGTAGAGGAACAAATGGTCTGTAGAGAGGAGAAGAGATGGGGAGAAAGGAAACTTTCTCTCAAATGAAGACAAAAATGAATTCAGTTCGTGACCGAAACGAGTAATTTCCACAAAAGCTTCATTTTGGTGAGGAAGTGTTTCCTGTGGGATTGCTTCTATACAAAAGCCTTGGTAAGAAACTATTACAGCTGGTCAAATGCTTTTTCTGAAAGCTACTTGTGATATTTGCCTTCTCCGTCTCTATTTGCATCTCTCGCTGGAAGCGCTCTCCCCATGCAGCGGTCCCAGTCGGCCGGGGCGGGAGCGGCGGCTACCGGCCGGGGCGGCTTGTGCAGCCAACGTGGGAATCGGTGGCAATTAATCCATCCTTTAAACAGCAGGATTTTACAGGTAGATTTTTCCATCTGAGGTAGCTGATGATATAGTGGCTTCTGGGACAGTGACGGGCTGCCAGAGAGCACGCATGAAGCGGCATTTGTCAAAGTAATGAGGCATTATAAATTATATCCACAATTTTTTCTTCTATTTCCCGCCGCCCCCTCCTGTCGCTGGCAGGGAGCGGGGACTGTGCGGAGCCACTCCCGAGGTCCCGTGGGGGCCGGGGCTCTCCGGCTGAGCCCGAGTCCAGGGCGCAGGCACCGTCGGCTGGATCAGGAGGATAAAGATGCAGGCAGTTCCCCGTTTTCCCTGGGAAACTTGATGTAACTAGTATTGATCTCTCTATTAGCTCTGTGAAGGGCAGCTTCATTTTTCAAGCAAAACAACCTTTGTATCTGAAATATAGAAATCGATTTTGAAGCGGGGGCTGCTGGCGTTGGCGGGGAGGGAGCGGATAGTGATGGGTAGCATGAGGCTGAGCCGCAGAATGAGAAGAGAGTCCTTCCAAAGTCAGGAGAAACATCGGGCTTGTCTGATCGTATTACCCGCGATCCAGCGTGGACATAATGGTGTTTGAAAGTCAGGAAATAAACTTTGCTGAAGGTCCTTTCCTTTTCCCCGCTGCAAGCAGAGGAGGGAGGTGAGGCGCTGGCGGGGAAGAGGACAGGTTTGGGAAGAGACCCATCCCCGGTCGGGAGGTGCCAAGCAGCTGTTGGTGGGGGAGCTCCTTGCTCTTGTAGTGGCAACGGTGTGTCGCGTTGCAGCACGGCGCTGGGAGCCACGGGAGCTGGGATGGCCGGGGAGAGGGTCTGGGAGCAGCCGGGGCTCGGGCACCATGGGGACCGCACCCACGCCAGCTCCGCCAGCGGCTCGGGGCTGAACTAGGCACGCAGCTTCGTTTTAGGATTGTTACATTCCTGCTTAATTGGCTCTCGGGCTCCCTGTGCAAAGCGTCCAGTGCATCTTAATGAGGGATTCTCAAAGACTGGCTTTTTTTCCCTGGGACTAGAACGAGGTGGTGTTTAATATTCATGTGTAGCTCTGCTCATTTGAAAGGTAACAAGGGAATTAGATTCCCTGCTGGCAATGAATCGTAACGGGATCTGGGCTCCTAAATCACCTGCGTGTCACGGTGCTGCCTCTTCCTGAAGTGGGTTGGGCTGGGCAGGAGGTGGCTGTCCCGCAGGCATGGTGACAGGGAGGTCTGTGCTGTGGCACCTGGGCCTCTGCCGCCTTTGGGGAGCCGCCATGACACTAAGCGTGGACCAAAGCCTTGCCAGGTCAGCACTGGCACGGGGAAGTGCTTTTCCATGCCGCCCGTGGTCGGGGTCTGGCATATCTTGCCACGAGCGGTCACAGAGGTCGAGTTAATAGCCAAAAGCAATTGGATGTGGACGTGACAGGAGACGTTGTAGAGTGAGCGTGGTTACTGACACGTGTTCTGACAGAGCTGTTAAAGCCCTCGCTGCAGGCAGGGCTTGAGCTGATCTTCGACCATTCGGGTTAGTCCACATCTGCCCACACTGAGACCTCTTGAGCTTTTGTGCCTGGTGTTGGCCGCTGGATGCGGGGAGGGGCAAGAGGTGTTGGAGCTGGGTGCTGGCACCGTCCGAAATGCAGACGGCCACCGATATCATCAGCATACTTTGGGGTGCCTGGGTGCTGGGAGCGTTTGCCAAGAGAGGGGTCAGGAGCTGGAACTGCTGGGGAGTGTCCCCCGCTGTCCCCTGGATGCTCTCAAGGGTGTCAGCCGTAAGCCCAGCTGTGCTCTCTGGTAGCCCTCCCTCGGCAAAGGAGGGCACCACCGCCTTCCTGCACACTGCATCAGCCTGGCCTGGGCGAGGAGGCATTTGTGGTCCCTGCTTGTTGGGAGGAGACAGAAAATAGCCGTGGGGAGTGGAGCTTTCACGCTCAGGACTTTTGCTTTCCATCTGCTCCCCTGACTTTACTGCCATCCCCGTCTCGCCGTGTTTGGGGAAGGTGGGAGGGAGGAGGCGCTGAGTGTGTGCGCCTGTGTCAGGGAGGACCTCTGGGCATCTCCTGCTTGGCTGCATTGGACGCGTGCAGCAAAATGGAGGCTCCTGGAGCCCCTTTCCAGGGGATAATTCTGTTGAGCAAATTCCAGCTGCGCAGAGGGGACCAGTCCAACGTCATCTGCACGCACTGCCCATCTGCACTGCCAAAACCGCTCGCTTCCAGCCTGTCCCCCGATCATCCCTGTACCAACCTTTGCAGCACTGAGCAGAACACCTGTGCCTGGCTCGACAGAGAATCAAACTCTTGTTTATGGAGAAGATGCTTTCCCCATTTCCCTCTTCCTCCCGCCCGCCCGCTTTCTCTCATTGTCATTTTAACCTAGATTAAAGAAAATAGGGTGCAGCGCTGTGCGCATGTTCCGAGCGGTGTCTTTTCACAGTGCTGTACTGATGCCAAGCAGTAATGACAGGTTCAAGCTTTTCTGCATCACAAATGAACTGCATGCAAATGGCTAGTCCTGAACGGGGAATAATTGTCAGCGCGGAGAGTCCTGCCTCCACCGATCCAGCTCCACCTTGCTTCAGAGGGGAGAAGGCTTCAAACAGTTAACGGGAATGGAGACGTGGAGATAGCGGGGAGCTGCCGTTTCCACTCTGCTAGAGCCTAACCTGTTAGTGCAGAGCTGTGTGAAGAATGTCAGGGATTTGTTCCAAGCGTTATCGAGATGTGGCTTTACATCTGTAAATCCTTTTACGCATCGCAGCTCAGCCGTGAGGCTTCCCCACGTGACGGGCAGCGCTCGCTGCCTGGCCTGTGCCAGACCGGCAGCGGTGCCTGGGCAGGGGCAGCCGCCGACGTTGGATGCGATGGCGCTTTCGGGGCCAACCACACACACTCTCTGCTTTGGGGTGAAGCGCCCACAAAACGTTGCGGCTTTTTACGTAACTCTGGCTGCGGATCAGCCACGACCTGCTTGTTCTCGTGTACTCAACCCTTTCTCTCTCTAAGCTACCTCAGTGGTTTTAATATTGCCCGTTAGCATCGTACCAAACACGCCGCCGCCCTGGCTTGCACGCGTTGATTATTTTTAGTCAGGATCATGTCTGCGGGAAGGCAAGGGTGAGAGGCACACAGCTGGTTTTAGCTGACCCTTGGGGAGCTTTTCCAGCTTATGTCAGCTGAGGATTTGACTTAGTGCTACTTCGGTATTTTTTTTACCAAAATATTACTAGCAGAACTGGATTTAGCAAATGACTGTGACAATCTCCAGCACCATCAGGAAAACATGCTCTATCATTCACTGTGATGTGTGCTGATGAGGGGGAAAAAAAAGGCTTGTTCATCCATCAGAAATTCAGTGATGCTGTCTCTAGGTGAGCAATTTGCCAGCATTACCTAGTGTCACTCATTAGACACAAGATGTAACAGTCCCATTTACTCTTTGGGCTTCCTGCCACTTAGTTACTTTTGCATTTGACTTTGCATGCAAAACTTAAGCTCATTTTTAGCCTCTGCTGAACTCTGCTTTCAAATTCTTGCTCGTTAAGCCCAGTCACAGTGTGTGGGCTACAGGAGAGGGGTTTGGAAGCCAAAAAACCTACCCTGGTGGCCATTGCCATTAGGCTTTGCAGAGCAGCGTGCGTGTGTTTCAAAGACTGAAAAGGAAGCAATTTCTGCCTTCCCGTGACTAGGCCTTAACTTTGCAAAGGGCCTTGGCTGTGGCTGCATTTTAGCTGGATTTTTATACAGATTTGTGGGCTTATAACTTTTTAATACATCTGCGTCTTTACATCAAATTTGATTGATGGTGCTTTGCCCCTTTAGGGTTGTGTGTNTGTGTTTTTTTTTTTTTTTTTTTTACTGAGACATAAGAGAAGGGGGGGCAGAAAGTGCAAGGACTTCGTTTCCTCTGAAGAAGCAGAACCAGGGGCTTGAGCAGGTGATTTTTGGTCAGAGTTTTGGTGTCTGGGAGCAGAGACACCGGCAGATGCAGGTGGGGGCACGTTTCAGTACTGAACCCGAGTGTTTCCCTTCACTGCTTGTCTCTGCCTCTCTATGTATATGATTTTAATGGCTCCTCTGGCTGGACACAAGGTGTGAGAGCAGGGCAGGGGAAGGTGAAGCTGTGGGTGCTACTGGCTCTTCCTGAGCTCCCAAAATTTTCTGTGGCTGTCCTGACTGTCGGGGATTGCAGATAACCAGGTCCTGACGTGCAGCTGTGGGGGGCGCTCGAGTGGCCATCACAGTAGAGCTCATTGACATCCGTCTCTTTCCACCCTGATTCTGTGGAGAGGAAGGGTTGTCATTGTTTTTAAGAGAGTCCCTCCTATTTGACGGTGCCTTACTGCGTCATCCAAACTGCATCCTATCCTTGCTGGTTTAGATGCACTGGCTTAGGATGAATTTCAGGCCTGACACAAGCAAAGGACCAAGTAATTAGAGTAACATTAAACTGAGCTGTAGGACGTATAAACAATGACTGGGGAATGATTCTGCAAGATGCAGACTAGGAAACTGGCATTCAAGAGTGCTTGGTTGTGTGCTGAGACAAAAAAAAAAAAAAGCCTGTTAGAAACAGCCTTCCTCTCTTTACACCGTTGCTTGAGTTGTCACTGCAACTGAGGTCTTCAGGAGGGAGAGGGTGAAGAACAGTTGTCAATGACCTGGTGGGGGAGAAGGTGGTAATCCTCTGCACATGGCCCTGGAAAAATGGTGTCTGTCTCAGGCACCGCAGAAGGGGCTGAATTCTTCACCCTGAGCAACACGAAAGCCCCTGGTGTTTAACGCGGTATTGAGCTTGTACTAATCACGGTGAAGGGACTGGTGTTGAGTTATGCATTACAGTGATAATTCTGCAAATTCCAGAGCATTAGTGTTATTAAAATGTCAGGCTGCTATCTTCCTCAGCATTAAAACTCTTAATGCACTTTATCCTTTCAAAGTCATGGTGCTCCAAGTTAAAGCATGAGAAAAAAGTGGTTACAGAGCAGAGGATTAACAAGAAAGAAAAGGGGGATGCCCTGTTGCAAGGCTGATGTGCAAATAGCTTCCTTTAGCACCTGTGCATTTCAGTCAGGTTAAACTCAAGCAAGACATGTTCTTTTGTGACAACCGTCTGAATCTCGCTCGTGTCGCCCAAAGGAAGCATTAGCAGCAGCGCTGAGCTTTTAATGTTGTTGGAAAAGAGCTGCTATGGTTGGATTTGGCCAATAATCCCAGGTGCGTGCACAAACTCGTTCTGCCCTACAGCCAAGTGGCAGGAGGAAAGCTCTTCTGTACCTGTAGGTACAAATCTGGCTTAAGGCTTGCGGTGGATTTTTGTGTATAGCTGGGTGATATCTCGTGGGAGAAACTGTTCAGGAAAATGCAAACTGGAAAAATCGTATCTCCTCGCATTCATGGTGCATGTGCTGGGTGGTTGTACCACTTTTTCAGACCATCCTGGATGGCACTTCCTACTCCTCGGAGCTTCCCAGGGAAGTCACTATGTCTGTAGGTGGAAATACACGCTGGCAGCTGAAAGGTTTTTGCAGGGAAGAAGAGGTGAGAAGCTGAATTCTTCCTCTGCCGTGTTGGCACGCTCAGAGCCCCCAGAGTAGAGAGACCCTCGCTAATATCTTGGGTAGAAAATACCCCTTTCCTTTCCCCTCCGTGAGTCGGTAAGTAAATAAGCTGAAGGCACCGGTTTAAAGGGACGGAGCGCTGTCCGTGGTGCTGAGGCGCTGTCCGCGGTGCTGACCGGCCGGCGGTGCCGCGGGGGGTCGTAGCTGAGTAGTGGCCCTTCGGTGTTTGCAGTTAGACCCTGCCCGCCCTGAGGCGGCCGGGTTTTGTTATTTGCGACCTAGCGGAGTGTAATCGTGCTACATCTCCAGCCCTCCCTGCAGAACGGGCCGCTCCCCGCCATGTGCCACGACCCTGTGCCTCCTGCCTTCCCCCTGATGGCTCGGAGGTGCCAGCTGGGCTGCTGAGCGAGTCAGGGCACTGCCAGGTGACACGGTTTCCAGTTCCTGCCCTTTCTCGTAGTTATTTTAATTGCCTTTAAAGCCATTCACCTGGAAGCCTTGAGTCAGCTGCATGTCCTAAGCACAGGACCGGGCTTTCTCGCGCCCTCTGTATACGAACTTTGCACTAGCTTGCTATTTTTCCACAATGCAGTGGGCTCATCTTAAGTATAACTCATTTCCTGCACAATGCTGCTTTCAGTGCCTCCCCTCATACGGCAGTGGAGAGGAATCCAGTCCCCAGGCAGTGAATTAGGAGGTGGTAGCTGCTCATTTTTCATCTTTGTGATAAAAAATCTAATGCAATCATCAAAAAATAAAGCTGCGTTTTTCATGTCTTAGCCATTAGGAATGTCTCTTGCTACTGCTCTTTTCCCTCCTACCCCCAAATTATTGAGGTCTCAGCAGTGTTTAAAATCTCATGGAAATTTACTTTTGGATGCCAGCGAAGGGGTGGGAGTTTGAGTAATCTCTAGGGCCATAACATTCCAGAAGTGCTGCGTTCCCTTAATAAAATCTCTTTTTTTTTTTTTTTCATTTGGAAACATAAATGTTATTTTTCCAAAGGCATGGTCCTGAACGGGGCTATTCTTTCTTGTCCTTTAGCTTAAGATATTACAACTCTTGGGAGACGTTCTCCTGCTTTAGCAGCCATAACCTTACATTTATTGCATGTGTAGCCACAGCAGCCCCTTCAGATAATTTTGTTTAGGACTGTGAAATTTGCCTTCAAAACTGAAATTGAATCCATTCTCCGCTCTCAGCAGCGTGATGGGTTTCTGCATGTCTCTCTTTCCCAAGGATGTTTGCAGTTATTGATGCTGAGTGCGGCTATTTATCACAGACAATACAGAACAAAGAAGAATTTATTAATAAGTCTCCTGTTCCCACATGCTTTCCTGAGGAACCCGGAGCATAGCATTTTCTCCTTGCCCCATTTATATCTACGTGGTTTTGCTCCTGTCCGGTCGGATTAAATGCTTGCTGAGGAGAAGGGGTTGCTCTGTAGTGTCTGCTCCACACAGGGAAGGCGGTGTGGGTTACTGGCTAGCAACAAAGAGTGGAACTAATGTGGAGTCCCACGAGGCTGACACCAAGATGCGACCCAGAGGCGGGGGCCAGCATGCTGTCTTGGGGGGCCCGAGCAGCAGCAGGACTCCCGGGAATTGTCTGCTTGGCTCTTGGCATGGGTTGGTTTGCATCAAACGAGGAGGATATCCACAGGCAGGAGTTCTGCTCTGTGTCCTGCCGGCTGGCAGGAGTGAGCCATCTGGGGGACAAACAGCATGCACCGAATGCCTTTGGCCCTTCCCTTGCCTCACTCGCAATAAGATCCTGCGAGCACCCATGGTGGGAGCCTGGGAACTGTGTTTGCCCACCCCTCACCTTCCTCTGGGCCTTCCTGGCAGGTGGGTTCAGTGGCAGCGCAGGCAGAGGGGGAGGGGATGTTTTGCGGGAGCTCCTGCCTGGAAAATTAGAGAGTCACTGACACGGGGAGACTGTGATTCCTGCTGCCCTTGAAGAAAGGGAAGGTGCCTAGGGAAGTTCTGGTGGTTTTTTTCCCCCCTTCTGCCTACTTATGCACTAATTAAAGGTCAGTCCCCATTTGCATTCAATGCATTTCTCTCCTTCCCTGGGCGGTTGCATCGGCAGAGGGTTGTCTGCCATTTGGCCAAGCTATGGCTGCAGCAGTCGCCCCGGGGTGAGAGTACTCGCTCCCACCTTTGGAAATCCAGCGAAGGCCATCGTGTCTCAGCCTGTGTCATTGCCAGCATCTGCAGGAGAGAGGAAGGGAGCCCCTCTTCTGCTGCTCCCGCTCTCCAGCCCCACGAGAGGAGCGTTAGGCATTTATAGGTTTTTCTCCATGGATACATATGCGGGCACGTTGGTAAAAATATACACGCGCACGAGTATATTTATCTGTAGTGCAGTGAAACCAGTGCAGGCTGCGAGCTGATTCCCTCGGGTGAAACACCATCCTTCCCTCCGAGCGCTTTCAAAGGGGAACTGTGCTGATAATTAGTGCAAATATTTTGAATACAGAACTCATCGTGGGCCTTTGTCGCGCTGACAGGCAGTGACCTGAGATGCATTTCTCCTTTCTTAATGTACCCGGAATATGTAATTAAGAGGTGACTAAAAGATTCTTTATCATTCTTTGTTTTCTAATGCGGCAGGCTGTTATGAAATGCTGCCCCCTCCTTCCGTGGCTCTCAGTTCCCCGTGACAAATGCGGGGATTGATATGTGCTCTGCTCCTCAAATCGCTCTGAGATGGTTCCTCCGCTTCCAAGGCGTCGTACCTGCCTTCCGTTTGGCCCTCGTCTTTACAAGTCAGAACTGCCGAGGAAAAGGCAGTGGGTTAGTAGGCGACTTGCGTGAAGAGGGGCCGTGAGCTGCGGGTGCGGGGCGTGCTGCTGGAAGGGTGCAGCGGTGCCGTCGCCCCAAACGCCTGGCAGCTTGGGTCGCTGGGCGCAGGCTTGGTGCAGCGGCGCCGTGGGCACGGAGGGGTGGGGAGGAAGGAAGCTGAAGGCAGTTTGTGGAAATAAGCCTGAAATGCACGGCAGGGAGGGCGGGATGGTCGCAGCAGAGGGGCGTAAATACCTACAGCAGTATTTCCCTAGCTCCCGACACCCTGAGCCGTGCGGTATTACGGATCGGGGCTGGCCCGACATTAGCATACGCAGTCGGGCTCTGATACGCTGCGGTAAATGCAGCGTGACAGCACCTGAGCGAGTCTACGTGCAGAACAGATGTCTTCTAGCTGGGGCTGTAGCACATCGTCATTTCATCAATTATATATCGCTTCCCTTGCCATAAGCAGGCGCTCGGAAACGGGACTGTTAAAGGAGACATAAAACGATTTGAGAGCAAAAGAGAAACTTGTGAGGGGAGAGCTTAATATTTGGGCTCGTTTCTCGTCCGGGAGATGGCGGAGGGTTGGCCGTCCCTTTTGTTGCTCCCTGGCCAGCCACGCTGCGCTCTTCGCTGGTGTTGCTCTCAGCCTTCACATCCCCCTGCACCTTTCCCTGATGGGACCCTCAGCCCTTGCACCGCAGCGACGGGAGGGGGCACAGGCTCCTCCTTCCCGTCCTGCTCCTCACTGGGAAACTGGAGCCTGCGGGGCCGGATCCGGCTCTGCGATGCTGGGATCGCTGCGGGAGCCCAACAGCCGCCTGGTGCCACCGAACCCCTCAGCTTTTTCTCACCTGTTTACTTATTTGTTTAATTGTCCAGATAGCTGCCTTTACCTGGCAATCCTGCTTCATTAAAGGGAACGCAGTGCTCTTATTATGACTGTAGAGTGTCGTCTAGTGTTTTCGCTGGACGTATAATTTGCCATGTATGAAAACCATTCCCAGAATTAATTTACCTACTGCAAACAGTTTGTATTAATGAAAATGCATTTTTCATGTGGGTTTGCCGGAAAAGCTGGCTGGAGCTCAAGAGCTCACTTTATCCATCCGGCATGACTAGGAGATGGAATTTATTGAAAAATTAAATAAATAACACACCCACCCCCCATTTTTAATACAATATGGCCCAGCAATAATCTCCGAGGCAGACTGCAAAGGCTGCAGAAAGCTCCATCTGTGGCATTTTAATATGCAGCATTGTCTCCCTTTTTAATATCCCCCCCTTTCCCAGCTCGTGTTTGTGTAAGTGAGACGCGAGATGCTGTCATCTTCCCGGGTCACATTTTGATGCTCGCAACGAACAGAAGTGGAGATGGATGCAGCCGTGGAGCCCTTCCCATATTAACACGCATATTTTAGAATAATTGATGCTGAATTCATTTTGCAGCCTCGTTTCTCCTCTGCCTTCCCCCACCCCCTCTTTCATATATGCATGGAAAAAAATCCTGTTATCCGTCCAGATGGCAGCTGGGTGCTCTCAGCTGAGCTCGGCCCTACTCTGTCTTTCGGAGGCTCCTCTTGGCCAGGGAGGGAACAGGGGCTGGAGGTGGGATGCCGACCGCCCCGGTAGCGCTGGGCAGCATCTGCACCTTGTGTGGCGGTGCTGGAGGAAAGGAAGAGGCTCTTGCACAGATAGCGCCCTGCCGACGCTCGGCTGCCTTTGGGGTGTCCTCCTCCGGCCTGAGCTGCTAACGCTGCGCTTTGCAGGTGCCAGGTCTGACTTCTCGCTGGAGGTGGCAGCGGGTAATACCACCTGGGACGGCATCAAGGGAGAACTTCTGCAGAAATGTTTTAATCAAAATGCCGCCTGCAAACTTTAAAAGTCTGTGGGGAAGGGCAGAACGAGGCTTCCTCAGAATCTTTGCAATAAGAAGGTTTGAAAAATATTGCAAGACTAGACTATTTTGAAAATTTGCTCCTCTTCTGCGATTGTCTTCAATTATTGCGTGCTACCAAACAATGCTATCAAACCTCTCTTATAAATAACTGAGAATTAATACGGGGTTGTAGAAAATGTTTTTGGGAGAATTGGGGAAAGCGTTTGGAAAAAAGCAGATGTGTTCAAGTACAAGATGGTTTGCGCTGACCACAGCGTTTTGGTTTTGACCAGCTCGCTTCCAAGCCTCGGCGACGGTCCCTGTGCTGAGCCGGCTGGACGGGGCCCACCTTGCTATTCTGGTTACACCCCCCCGTTTGCGGGGTTGTCGCTGCCTTTTGTCCCTGGGGTGCGACGCTGAGCGGCCCTGCCCCGCGCCTGCAGAGCACCCGGTGTGGGCAGCTGAGCCCGTGAATAATCCTTTGGAGATCAGTGGACGCTTCACGTGCTTAAAGTTAAGCCTGTGCTTAGGCGCGAGCAGGATGCGGGCCGGCGAGCTCGGCACCACGGTGGACCTCTGCGTGCCGCCCTCCGTGCCGTGCGTGGGTGACAGTGGGGCCGGGGACCTGGGAAGGGGGGGGACACCCCCGGGCAGGAGCACTCGGGGTGCGGCTGGCAGGAGCACGGGGCACTTTGCCGGAGGCAGCAGAGCCCTTTCTGGATGCACACCGGCGCCCTGCGCCATCCCGCGTGCAGCTTTTAGGGAATGTAGTGGCAGTCTCCCCTGTAGCTTGCGTTCGGAGATCGCAGCTCCCTAATTGAGGCCCATTACTGAGCGCACGTATCACCTGCCACTCCGCACTTGTATTATTACAGCCTAACCTGGCGCGTTATGTTTATCTCATTCCGGGACTACTGTCAGCAACGCCACTCTAGGCATAAACTTAATTATATCTCCTTGGGTAGCAGCAGGGAGTGATTTATTGCTGCCTTTTGTTTCCATCCTTCCCCTCACCTCTCCGTGATTACGCTCCGGAAGACGCGTGCTGCCGTTTGCCGCTATGGAGACGCTATTGTTTGTGTGCAACTTTCCTGGAGTTGCAGGGCCTGTGTCTGAAAGGTGGCGTTGGCCAGAGACTCGCGCTGTGGCCCTGGGGCTCGCTCTCTTGGTGGCCCTGTCCTTACACCTGCTGCCTCCTCCATGGACCAACAGGGTGACGCAGCGCGTCGGGATGCTGGAGCGCACGAGGCGGGGGCTTCCAGGGCTAATGGTCTATGATGCTTTTTCACCCTATTGTAGTGGATGATTTTCTTTTAAAATAATTGGTGTGCAAAGGCAATAATCCCCGGCTGAAGCGGTTCCTCAGGAGCAGATGTGCTGGCTCTTCAGTGCCTCTCCAGCCACAAATCCTGCAGTTTCCCATCCAGCCCTCTCGTGCCAGCTGGTTTGCTCTCGCTCCTCCTTTCCCCCTTTGGGTGTGTGGTGACAAAAACATCCCCCGGGAAGCTCCTCGCCGCTCTCGGGCGGTGCGCTCGGCCCTGCCGCCGGGGCCAGCTCCTAAGGGGAGCGGAGAAGTTTGGGAAATGGCTTCCCGTCCCCGTGCCATCCGCTAAGGCTCCTGCTCTCGCTCTCGGGGGAAAGGGAAGGTGCCTTAATTATTCCTGCCTTCTGGAAACACGGTGGTAATTAGCAGCGCTGCAGAGAGCAAGGCCTGGCCGGGCTTTCGAGCGCTCCAAGGAGGCAGGAGCCTCCTCGCTGCTTCTTAAAGATGTCTCTCCTCCGAGGTGTAGCTGTGCCAGGGCCGGCTCAGCCCTGGCTTCGGTCTGTGCCCGGTGCCCCTGGACATGGCCTCCAGCCACGTGGGGCAGGGTCTGGGGCACTGCGTGCTGCTGCCAGCAGGGGTGTGAGCACCAGGCGAGCTGGCAGCCGGCGTTAGGGCAGGGCTCGGCACTGAAGGAGGCAAGGTGCGGCAGCTTGTCCAGACGTGCTGCTCTTGTTCGTGCTTCAGAGCGAGTGCGGCAGGAAAAGAAACCCCAAAGGGAGCGGAGGGAAGCGGGGCTCTCGCCCAGCCCCCTCGTTCACAAGTGGGGCTTCAGCACAGATCCGTCGCCTCGAGCCACCTCCCCTCGTTGCGTGGGGATGAGGATGAAGGCAGTAAAGGCCAGGCACGGAAGTTGTGTCTGAAAGGGAGCGGAGCCGCCTCTTACTGTGGGATCCACTGAAGGGCTTTTCATGTTCGGTGTCCTGTACAGGGCTTTCTTCTGCTGCGGCTGTCGTGCTGGAAGAGGGTACTTCCCTGATGTCTTGTCTCTCCTCCCTTGCTTGCTGTGAGCGCTAAGGGGGCTGGGGCTGACGTGCCCCAGACGCCTCTGCCGCGCTGCTGGGGGTGCGGGAGCCACCCTGCTGCGGCGAGCAGCCTTGTCCTTGCAGGGGCGAGCTGGCGGTTGTGATCCAAGCTCCGTACGAAATAGGGATGCTGCCATCTCCGGCAGCTTTGCTGAGGGTCGGGGGGAGCTGCAGCCCCTGCTCCTGGCATCCGAGCACTGTGGCCCGCCCTGGCCCGAGCAGCTCGAGTCCGATTGCTCTGAGCCCTGGCCGCAAGAAGCGTCTCCGGCAGCGAGGCTGCCCGTCGCCCCGTGGGCAGCTCTGTCTCAGCGGGGCCTGACCCGGCTGGCAGGGGTGGGGGCGTGCGCTGACGACGCTGCCGGATGGTGGGCACTGGGTATGTACGGGCTGCTCTTTTGCGTGTGCTGTGGGTTTTTATACATGCAACAGCACGGCTGGGCAGGACACGTTGGCTCTGAGTTTCGGTATGCAGAGCGTTGCAGAAATGCAGTTCATGAATTTCTCCGTGTGGTTTTGAACAAATTGCTGATTATTTTTCCCCGCATTATTCACCTGGCAGAGGAGCAGGTTGAGTAATTAGTGAATGCGTGTGAACTTTGCAGTGTTGTTATGAATAAAACGTTTGTGCATCGGCTGGGTACAGGCCCTGCCGCTTTACCTTGTGCGCTTGCTAAGGTGTCTCAGCCAGGAGCATGGCGAGCCCATCCCCTGCTGCCCTCCCCGCCGCCTTCCCAGGCAGAGCTCAGCTTTTTGCAGTGAAAACGCGCTCATCCTGCCCGACAGCCGCACAGCTCTGCTCCGCTTGTTGTGCAGACTGTGCTCACATTGCCTTCCTTATCGCTTGTGAATGAGGCGACTCCTTGTGTGGCTGTGTACAATGCCGTGCTTGCCCCTCCTTGTTCCCCAAATCGCCCCAGCGGCCTCTGCTCACCCCTCCAGCGCGGCATCGGAGGCGTGTGTGCGCGGCGGCAGCAGCTGCTGAGAAGGGTTGCCGGCAAGGCTTGACTAGCAGCTGAAAGGGGTGAATAATGTGTGTCCCGTCAGTTTTGAAAGGCTTTTTGGAGGTGAGATGTGGCTGCGGCGCCGCGGGGGCAGAGCGTCCTGCGGAGGGGCTGGACCAGGGCAGAAGTGCGCGTGTTCCCAGGCTGGGGAGGGATGGAGAGCCGGGTCCTTGCCCTAGACAGAAGGGCTGTGGCTGGGGGGACGCTGTCGTGGAAGTCTGTCCCCAGGCCCTTTAGGGGGGAGTTCCCCGCAGTGCGTCGCCTTTGGAGCTGGGCACGTGCGGCTGGATGCTGCGTGGCGAGGCTGGATGCTGCGTGCCATCCAGGGAGGGACTCTCCAGCCTGTTCCAGGGGCCGTCCCTTGGCACCCCCGTGTCCCTGGCTCCCTTCTGCGCCTGCCCTCCTGGGGTGACCCAGCCGCCGTGCCTTCCCGGCGTGGGCTGCTGCCTCGCCGTGGCAGGCGGCTTGGATGAGGCCAGGCGTGGCTGCTGAAGCTGGCGCTGAGGCCCCGGGCTGTCCTGGCACAGCGAATGCTGTGAAGGCACCACTGAACTGTGCAGAGCAGGAGGGAGCCTTGGGCAGAAGGCCAGTGGCCGAGGAGGTGTCCCCCCAGGCCGATGATGACAGTGTCCGCGCTGTCCTCGTGTCCCTTGCCCCGAGCGATGCTCTGACCTGGCCGGGGTGGGGGTGGGCACCACTCGAGAGCCTTTCACGTTTGCCTGGGATGGAGGGATTCCTCCCAAATGTCACTGCAGGGAAGCAAATTGGAGGCAGGAGAGGGGAACGCAATGAGCTCAGCTCTGCGATTAAACTCTGTGTGCGTTGCGGGGGAGCGAGACGCAGTAGGTCACACCTTCCAAGTCACTGGCGAATTCTGGGGTCCCGGCTCCCAGGAACTGAAGACCCCAAAGCCAAGAGAGCACAGCCTGGGGTCATTGTGCTTCTCTGCCGTCCTGCTGAAGCCCTGTTTCTCTTGGAGGGAGTGTGCTTTCCGAAAATAACGGGCAACGCTGCAGCAATGCCTGGGGGTGCCAGGCCCTCGTGTGCCGCTCCCCGCTTCCCCCAGGTTAAACCCAAACGGGCCGCTAAGAGCTGCGTTGGGGGTCAGGGTGTTCTCCAGCCCCTGGACACTCGGAAGGCAGGTGAAAGCGCGTCATAACCAAATCTCATTGCATTTAAAGACTTTGAGCCACGTGGAGTCCGCTTGCTCTGCTGGGAAGTTGCCCCAGCATCTCGTTACTTGTTGCTAGGAAATTGCATCTTATTTCAAGGTTGAATTTGCCTGAGTTGAGCTCCCAGGCTGGCAATACTGTTGTGCTGCTGTCAGGAGGACGCAGGATCTCTCTTCTCCATGCCCGCGGTGACCGAGGCACCTCTCGCAGATGGGTGCTGGGGCTTGTGCTGCATCCCACAACATCTGACTGATTCTTCCCGCCCGGAGTCATTTTTTGTGATCCTGTCTTGAGCTATCCGGAGTATTTCTCTGCCGTCTTTGAGGCATAAACTGTTACCGAATCCCCCGGTGCTCACATGGTGGGGAGGGGATCGCTTTGACTGAAAGTGCTGTTCTGGCAGTGGTTTGTCAGCTTTGCAGCCGCAAAAGGCTGCGGACGCAGATCCTGTCACCGGGGTTGGGAGGGATCGATTAGATACATCCACGCACAGCAGATCCGTAGGCAGCTACGGAAAAGACTAGGCAGGGATGTCCCAGCTCGCATCCCTGATGCGATGGGGGATGCTGGGCAGGCGGGAGGGAATCAGACTGCAGAAACGCCCACGGTAGCGTGCCCTCCTGGAGCAGCGACTGCTCTTGCTGCTGCCAGGGCAAAGTACTGGGCAGACAGAGCGTCCCTCTGACCCACTGTGGCGTTTCTTATGCTCCTGGATAGTTTGGTACAGTAGTCCCATCAGCACTGTGTATGGCTGCAGGGTCACTTCCCTCCTCCTCACTGATGCTCCGCTTGCCGTAGCATTGCCTCAGCTCCCTGGCTCGGGGGAGCTGCCTGCTGGGGCCGTTCTCCCTGTCACTGCTTTTTGCATTGAGGTCCCTGTTCCTGGAGGTACCGCTTTCCTTCCGAGGGCCCGCTGGCATCCTTGCGAGCCCCCTGAATCAAATGCCTCACAGTGGAGCGCGATGGTGTTGGTGAGCTGCTGGGGTCATGGTAGCGCTGTCCTGCCCTGGTCGTTACTCCCCATAAGTCTCCGTGCTACCTGGCAGAATGGATCAGCGAGGTTTTCAAGAGGTGTCTAGAGGGCTGATAAAGAGCCAGCAGCACTGGGCTCAGACCTGGCAGGCACGTCGCCATTTCCAACCAGACTAGGCTGAGCCCGCGAGAGCGGCGGCAGGAGGAAGACGACTGGAGTTGGGGGGTGTGCCGTGAGCGTGGCCGCGGAGCCTGGGCATCCCAGCTCCTCCTGCCCGGCTATCGCATCCCTTCCATCCGGCTCCGCCGAAGGGCAGCGTGGTCCTGGCGCGCGCCCGGCTCCCGCGCTCCCTCCCGGTCACCAGCCCCGCTTGACATTGTGGCAGAAGAGCTGGTGGCCTGCCTTTCTTCTTGGAGAAGAGGGTCCCCACTTTCAGGGAGAGGGAGCGCACAGCCCTCCAGCACGGCTGTGCTCATAGCCCTGCGGAAGGAGGCAGGGCCGCGCTCAAGTCTGGCTCTTCATGAAAGCTGCTGCCTTGTGAGAGCAGCTGAATATGCTGACAGTGGTAATGACAAGGTGGCCCTGGTAGCCTGCTCTCATCCTCGTTCATGGTGGAGGAGAACCCTTCAGCGGGATTACGGCTCGGATGCAGCTCACTCGTGCCGTACGGGTTTGCAGAGCCGGCACCTCTGCCCCTGTTCCAAGCGCTGTTGAGCGAGCACTCCGAGTCAGCCTGCTCTGCTCGGCGTAGCAGTAATTTATGGTCCAGGTGCCAAATCCGCACAGAAATTCTGCTAGATGAGCAGGTACCAGAATTCTGCCAGGCTCCCCTGGCAACGTGCTCATCTGCTGACATGTCGACTCCTCTCCTGGGGTGCGTGGCAGGACCAGGGCGCAGGCGCTGTGAGAACCCCTGCACGTCTCACACGCTGCTGTCTCCTCTGAGCTGTGGTGCTTTGGGTGTCGCTGGTCCTCGTGGGATGCAGGTGTTAATGCTGAGGCTCCCGCAGCCACCAGACAGGCCTGGTTGTGTCAGAACTGCTTGGTTATTAAACAGAGCCACCGTGGCTGGTTTTGTTATTGGACCTCTAACTGGGTCAACGTGCGTTTGCCTTGTCTTAATAATTATTGATAAGATGCGGCGGATCGTGTGCTATGAAGGAAGGGGGTTGCTCCTCCTCCCAGCCGCGCGGCTGTCGCTGCAGCCCCCGCGTGGGGCAAAGATGCTCTTTAGAGAACTTGTGCTGTACCTCTGTCAGGGAGAGCAATGCTAACGCTACGTGAGGGTTATTTTTCCTTGGGAAAGCCAGAAGCTCCCCAGTCGCTCTCTGAACCTTTTCAGCACTGGAATGCGGGTGAATGGAGAAGGCTCCTGGCGACCCATCGGTGACTCTTGTGGCTGTGGAGACACTTCTCCCTTCTCTCCCCCTTCCAAAGAGGCGGTGTATTTCACCCACACTTTGGTCCATGGGTTTGCTGTTACAGCGGGTGGTGGTGCTCGGGGAGCAGACGGGAGGTGAGGGCGAGTGATGTCCCCCGTGCCACCCAGCAGCCCCCCTCATCTCCCACCACCGGCCCCTGCTGCGGGGTGGATGGGGAAGGCAGGGAGAGGTGGTTTTCCTCTGGAGTCACCCGCTCTGGAGGGAGGAAGGAGCAGGAACGTGCCAGGGACCGGGGAGGGTCGCCACGTGCTGCCTCGAGCTGCCGACAGCCCCCGAAAGCAGGGGCCAACGGGGCTGTGTCTGCGGGAGAGACTCGTGTGCAGGGATCTGCCCGCCCCGGGCCGGGCTTTTGCAGACCCGGCACACGGGCCATGTGGTTGTGGGGGTGCCTTCCTTGGCCTGGGCTCCTGTCTGCGCCTTCTTTATAGAAACGTGCAGCCCAGCTCTTTGAGCAAGGTGAAATGCGAAGAATAAACCCAACCACCCTCTCCTCAAGCCATTCAGACTTCACAGCTGAAGAGGAGGTTATGTCCTGGGGATTTTTTTCTGTTGCTTTTCCAGCACTAATGAGCGGGGAGGAAGTTCTGCTCTTTGTTCGAGTCGCGTTTGCTGATTTTTTTTTTTTTTTTTTCCTTCCCCTGGTGAGTAGTAGGGAGGGGAGGAGGGGATGCACCGTGCGTGTCTGCGTGGACACGTGGGACCGTGGCGGCGAACAGCAGTGTGGGATCGTTCCACTTTACTCCTGAGTTTTAGGCAACAGGGGTTCCTTTGGAGAGGCTTTTGGTTTTTCGTATCGGATCAAAACCAGGTCTTGGCTTTAGCAGGACTCGTTTAAGCCTGGTGCAGGGCAGCGATTTGCAGCTCTCCTGCAGTTTTCCGTGTTGCAGAGGGTGCTTTCTGGCCTCGAGGCTTCCCCCCGCCAGGCTCTAGGGAGCTTCTCGCTCCATTTTCTGGAGAGCCAGAGCATCCCCAGCATCAACAGTTTGGCCTTTGCAAGTAGGTCTGGTTGTGCCGTTCTTGCACTGCCGAGTGTATCTCTGGCTGTAGGAACACAGCCTGGAAGAGGATCCAAGCCGTGTGCTTGGGCTCTGCTCTCCCTTCCCTTTAATTTTTTTTTTTTTTTTTAAATAGCAGCTGTCAGATTTGGAGCACCCTATGTGGGAAAACCGCCGCGAAGGCTGGGTGCTTGCCCAATGCCCTCGTTCAGGTGGTGCGCGGCTGCTGGCTGGTAAAGCTTCACCCCGCTCTTCCCCTCCTCCTTCCCCGAGGACTGCAGCGGTGGGGCTGAGCCGCGGCCGGCCCGGGCTCTGCGCCCTCGGCACTGACCGGCTGCGGAGGCGCTGCTGGCGGCGCGCTCGCCTCTCCTGGTGCCGTCTGGTAGGGACGCGGCGCCTGAGCGGGATGGGTGCTGCCGCCTGCCCTCGCCCATCCCAGCGCCAGCTGCCCCTCCGCCGAGGGCTCGGCAGGACTTTAGCATAATGCAGCACGAATTTCATGAGCTCGTTTGTCTCCGGCTTTCTGAGCCTGGAGATAATTTAATCCAGAAGTGGCTTACAAGGAGGAGCGCGGTCTAGTCTGCAAAGCTTAATAACCCCCTCTGGCTGCCGTTGGAGAAGCCGAGCTTTGGGCTTGGCCGGGGTAGGGCCGTTGGCTGCGCTCAGCGGTCAGGACGATGCCCGACTCCGCACCCTTCTGATCTCGTTAGACAGATTTTGTGGCGTGAAGTAACGACGGGGGCCGCAGCGCAAGGCTTGCCCGGACTGCTGCGGCTGGAGCGAGGCCGTCGGCTCAGGGGGAGACGGTTCCCTTACACGTGCATCTTATTTTCCCTCCGCCTAATCAAGGGAAGGTTTGCTTAGCAAGCTGCAAAAAAATCATTACATATGCTGCTAGTGGCCTGGTTAATTAAGATCTACAGTTCTCTGGGTAGGAAAAGACGACCTATATTTACTGTATGTAGGAAGACATCTGTCAGCTAGAAGCGCTAGATACCCCAGTGCAGGTTTGTCCTGCTTTCTGCAGGCTCTGAATTGCAACTGTTTTTAAGCTCTGATGCAGACCAAGTTAATTTTAAGATGACTGTTACTATTCTAAACATAAGGAAGGGCATATTTAGCCTCTCAGTACTCAAGAAGGCAAAACCCCCTGCATGTTTCTAGTAATTTTTCCCTCACAGTTTGCGCAAAACAACAACAACAAATCCTATTTGGTTTCTGCAAAAGAATATGTTCGAGGGTGATCGTAAAATAGATTATTTTTAAATCTGCAGATGGTTTCCACATATTCCTCCTCAGCTCACTGCAGCTTTCCACCTCAGTAAACTGGTTTGTAATTTAGCCGAGGGCTGTGGAGCAAGCGTTCTGTCGTCTCGTTTTTCTTGTTCGCCTCCTTTACGCCCCCCCCGCCCCCCCCCCGTTTTATGTCCCCTTTCTCTTTTATTTCCCCTTGCTTTGCCCTGCCGAGGGGCGGTGGGTGTTGGACTGGGTGCGAGGGCAGGGCTGGCCATGGCCGGCTTCGCGCCCGGCGCTCCCTCCATCCCGTGGCCGAGCCCCCTCGGCAGCCCGTGCCGGCGGGGAGGTCCCCGCGGAGCTGGGGGCTTGGGGGGCTGAGGGGCCATGCCGCGCGTCCCGCTCCTCCCAAACAGCTGATTGCTGGGTGGGGGAACTCCGCCGCCTTGGGCACGGAGGTGCCTGCTCCGTCCGACACGGGGTTCTCGGGGCGCTGGAGCTGCCCCGCTCGACGGGGGGCTGGCCCGGCTGCTCGGGGCACGCCGAAAGGCGGCGGAGGGTTTCTCGCCGTGTGGATGAGAGACGTGTGGCCCTGAGAAAGATAATTAAAGGATGCACTTGCAGTCCTGCTATCGCGCTTCTCCCCCCTCCCCCCTCCTCCCTGGAAGAAAACACGGCGCTTTTTTTTTTTATTATTATTTCTTTGTTCTTTCATGGTTCAGCATTATAATTATTGAGATTTCACTGCAGGGCAAGATGATCATTTGACAATGTAAGTGGGGAAAGTAATTCTCGTGTTATCCAGCAGCCTTACTCTTATTATAATTATGGCGAAACTCCTGCAGACTGAAGTGGGGGCAAAGAATTTCCTCCTATGCGGGTATTTGTCTTTTCAAGATTTCTCAAGATTTGATTGCAGATGGGAGGATTCTTTTTCCCTCCTGTATTTTTAATAACCCGAGGTTGTTGATGGATGGCAAAGGACTGAAGTACCTGTTGTTTTCCCCTTTGTTTTCATTAGGCATTTTCCATTTCTGTCATTCTCGGCGTTCCTGATGGATTTGTATGAGAAAATATCTCGGTTAGAGCTATTCGGAATTGTTTGTACAGTAACGTCTACAGTGGCAACCAAAGCCAATTAAAAAATAAGGGGAAAATGGATGACAATCAGCCCCTGTCAAAATGGGGGACAGCAGTCGCTCGTCCTGTGCTGCCGGTTTCTGCTCGGCAGCCGGTACCAAGGCGGGCTGGAGGCAGCCACGCAGCTGGGCGGGCGGTGGGACCTGGCGCCGTGTTCGTGGCCGGGCAGAGCCGCGGGTTGGCCATGACCTTGGTGTGGGCAGCTTGGGGCTGGCCGCCTCGTGGGGCCGTCCTGGGGGAGAGCGTGGGTACGGGGTGGTCGTGACTGAGATCACAGGAGGGGGCCGCAGTATTTTCTTCCTTTTGGCGGGCAGGCGTGCCCATGGCAGAGCGCGTTGGTGGTGCTGTTGGAGAAGACTCTGCAAACGGGCGTCTCTTCTTGCAAGGCCTCCCTCCTGGGGGAGCAGGGCTGGTGCGCTCCCCACCCTTGACGCCGGCGTGGCTCTCGGCGTCCCCCATGCCGGCGCTCTGGCTGGCGGGCTGCGCCGGGGCTGGGTGCCACGGCAGGGAGGGCGGTGACGGAGGCCGTCGTCCCCCGTTACCCTGGGGCTGATGGAAATGAGCTGACAGAACGGAGGCAGCATTAGCCTAATTATGGCCATACATGCTACCTCGGCGGTGGATTTTCCTTTCTTAGTGACTTCCTGTTTTCCTCTTTGAGATGCAAATTTTTGCACAGTCCTCGATCCAGATTCTCTTCTCATTAGCATGAAATCTGACTAGTTCCGTGGGTTTTTAAATAGCAAATTAAAAAAAGAAATTAAGCGCTGTGCACGAAGTAGCAGCGAAGCCCCTGCGACTGGGGGGCAGAAGGCGGAGGGGCTGGTGGGGAACGTGCAGAAATGTTCCGGGAATCTCTGAGCCTCACCGGCAGCGGCGGTGTGCCGTGCCAGGCTGCTCTGCTGCGCTCTGGCACGGCCGAGCGGGAGACAGGCGCCAGCTCGGCGGGTGCCGGGCGGGCAGGGAGCAGCGGCCGGAGACCCTGCCCCGCTCCCCCAGCCCACGCCGAAGCCTCTGCCGTCGCCGGAGCAAAGGCAGACGCACGCATTCAACCTGCGGACTGAAGCCTTTCATTTTGCTTCCTCCTGGAAAACGAGGCTCGTCGTAAGAGGAGGTTAAAAAAAAAAGTATACTAGAAAAATCATTTTTTGAAATGAGTGTTATCTTGATGGATTTTGGTTATTTTTTTTTTATGCCTGCCGTAATCTCTACCCGCTACAGCTCAGTGCTGGGAGAGGACTGGTAATACATCTGAAGCAGACGGCACTATTTTGTGGTCAATGTCACTCTAGTAATATTTGGCTCTCCTTGGAAATAGGAATAGAAATACTACTCTCGCTACAGCGATGCGCACGATACGGAGATG
>VZSZ01000615.1:92012-102183 GCA_013398815.1 Ibidorhyncha struthersii
TGTCTCCCGTGGCCCCGGCACGCTGCGGTGCAGGCAGGAGAACCTCCTGGCCAGCGCCTGCACTTTTAGAGCTAGCACAGGAGTTAGCATCGCCCTGGGCCTGCGCGAGGAGCTGGGCTTCCAATTTTAATTACAGCAATTAAAAACCAGCCACCGTCTGCTTGCTGTGACAAGCTCCTGGAGTCTGCACTAAATCTCAGCTGCCTTCACAGTGGCTGTGATCACGAAGGTGTTTTGCAGCAGCAGGGATGTCTCTAAGAACAAATTTTTGGTGTAGATCTGAGCTGGGGACCGGGGCTTTGGAGGGTGACCTGCCTCCGCAGGCCCAGCTGCCGCTGGGGACCGGTGGTGGGAGCAGGCTGCGGTACCGGGGGAAGGCAGGGGCATGGTGCTCCGGGTAGCTCAGTCTGAATCGGCTCCTCTTTTCTCCCTGAAACGTTCGTAGCTGAAACCAGCTGACCGCGGGGACTCGGTCTTCTTCTCCTGTCATGCCATCAACTCTTACGGCGAGGACAGAGGCTTGATCCAGCTCACCGTCCAAGGTACTTTCTCCCCTGTGCAGGAGCCCTGGGGTGTGATGCCTCACTGCGAGGATCCCCCTGTCTCTGGGAGGCTTCTCTGCCTGTCGTCCCTAACCTGCCCGTGTGTCCCCAAGAGCCCCCGGACCCACCAGAGCTGGAGATCCGTGAGGTGAAAGCCCGGAGTATGAATTTGCGATGGACGCAGCGGTTTGATGGCAACAGCATCATCACCGGGTTCGATATCGAGTATAAGAACAAGTCGGGTAGGTGGTGGCAGGTGGCGGGGCCGGGGGCTGTGCTGCGTCCCGGGGCCAGGCTGCCCGGGCAGGTGCGGGGTGGTCCTGCCAGTGCCTCCAAGGGAATATCCTGCATCCCGGTTCCTTTGATGAAGGAAGGAGAGAGCGGCAGTAATGAAAGAGGCTAATGTTCTCTTTCAAACGCTCCCATCCAACAGAAACTAAAGGAGACAATAGTAGCAAAAAGCCCGACCCAGACTTCGCAACAGGGAGGAGGGGGGAAGCAGCACCTCTCGGGGGGGCGCAGGCACGCAAGCCGGAGGCGCTGGGGGACTTCACCTGCCTCAGCACGGCCCCCTTGGTACCGCAGGACGTGGGTGCTGACCCTCCTCCTGTCTGGCTCCACTGCTCTTCCAGATTCCTGGGATTTCAAGCAGTCTACGCGCAACATCTCCCCCACCATCAACCAGGCGAACATCGTGGACCTCCACCCAGCTTCTGTGTACAGCATCCGCATGTACTCCTTCAACAAGATCGGGCGCAGCGAGCCGAGCAAGGAGCTCACCATCAGCACAGAGGAAGCAGGTGCTGCTCCTGGCACAGGCACTGGGGCCAGTGGGCGGGGGGGGCCACGGGCAGCCCCGGGGCTGTAGCTGTTGAAGCTGGCTCCAGCAGAACTCTCTTGAAGCTGAGCCTTTCCCTGCTGAGGCCATCCTTTCCCCGATGCTTCTCAACGTGCTCTTTTGGGTCTGCTTCTCTGCAGCTCCCGATGGGCCTCCGATGGATGTCACCTTGCAGCCGATGACGTCCCAGAGCATCCAGGTCACCTGGAAGGTGAGCGGGGCCGGGGCGGTGCGTGGGCTTTCCCTGGCCAGGGGGGCGTGGGCAGCGCCGTATGCTGTCCCGAGCCCCTGTGACAGCCGCTTGTCCCGGCACCTGGTGTTCGCTCAGTGGTACGAGGGCCAGGAAGAGTTTCCTGGGCAATGTGAGAACCTGAAGGTTGGGCGTGCAGCTCGGCTGCATCGCGTGGGGTCCTCGTTGGTCATGTCTTGTGACAAGCTGATTATCCCATAGGATGTCGGTGGGGTGCCACGGGGAGAGAGGATAAATATGTAAAAAGTGAGATGCTGGGTTGCAATGTGTTTGAGCAGAGATCAATGAAAGTAAGAAAGGGATTTATTTTTCCAAAGGTGCCTAATGAAAAATAAAAATGACTGCAAACTTTCTTTGGAACGAACCCATAAGGGGAGCCGGGGGGGAAGCCTGAACCCTAAATTTATTAAGTGCTGAAGAAGAGATTAATGAACAATAAGATTCACTTGAAAGATAAGTCACTTCATTTTAAGAGTATTTCAGTGAGATGGATCACCCTGGCTTTGAAACATAAATTTGCAATCTACCCTATTGATTTCTTAATGCTTCAGCGAAATAGGGTTAAGATTGATTTCAAGCTGGCCTCGTGTGCTTGTAAGGCTGTCTGACTTTGGGCTTTTCCCTCCTCTCACTGAGCTGCTCCAGCCAGGAACGGCCCTGGCCAGGCACGTCCCGCTGCCCGGCCAGCACCTTCCTCTCTGGTGGCCGCCGAGGCCCTGGGGGCCCTTTCTGTCTCTATGCTGTCCCTTCGGTATGTCCACCCGAGGGCTGCGGTGGGGAGAGAAAATCTCAAAGCGTAGAGAAAAGGTGCTTGGGAGAGGTGGTCGCGGCAAGGGAGCCCTGCAAGCCTCCTGCCACCGGGATGCGCTCGCTGGGCAGCGGAGCCCTGCGTGACACCTCTCTGCTTTGCACCCCCTGTTCCTCAGGCCCCGAAGAAGGAGCTGCAGAACGGGGTTATCCGTGGCTACCAGATTGGGTACCGGGAGAACAGCCCCGGCAGCAACGGGCAGTACAGCATTGTGGAGATGAAAGCCACGGGGGACAGCGAGGTCTACACGCTGGACAACCTGAAGAAGTTTGCCCAGTACGGGGTGGTGGTGCAGGCGTTCAACCGTGCGGGGACGGGGCCGTCGTCCAGTGAGATCAACGCCACCACGCTGGAGGACGGTGAGGCTGTCCTTGTCCCTGAGCCGGGCGGTTTTCCTGCTCCCCGGTGCCGAGTCCCACCCGGGGGACTCGCAGCCGTCCTGCCCTGGGCCGCTCCCTGCCCGGTCCTGAGCAGGGCTGGGGGCGGTTCCGGCCCACCGGCACCGCTCGGCTCTCAGCTGCTGCCCTGGGGAGGAGTTGTGAGCAGGAGGATGCCAGGACACCCAGGGCACCGGGTTTCTGGCGCAGATGGAAGCGTGTCGAGGTGGATCTAGACATTGCCCAAGTGCCAGGGAGGTTTCCGTCTGGGAGAGACCGCTGGTGGCCTCGGTCATGGTGAAAACAGTGAGGAAGAAAAGTTTTGCAGTGCGTTTGCTCAGCAGTTATTCATACTTAATTAAGGCTCTCGTTAGCCTGTCAAACCATGATCGTTTCCTGGCTACATTAGCACTCCTCCTGGGGTATTCAAGGGCCCCTGTTTTAGCAATAGTGTCTTTTCCGTAATTATATTACCTTCATTTTGTTCAAACGGACTATCTGTATTAGTTTATTATACTCTGTCCCTAATTACATGGTGCTTATATTTGTGCACCTAAGTAATATGAAACAATAATCATTTTCAAAGAGGATCGCAACGGTGATGTATTATCATTTAAACGCTCATAGAAATTAGCGTTACCTCTTATGGGGCCACGGGATCTAATTACCTTGCATCCAGCCAACTCTCCCGCTCTCCCCTCGCTGGGAAGCGCAGCGTGTCCCAACGGCCTCCCTGTCCCTGTGAGCACGGGGGTTGCACCCACCTCGATGGTCCGGGAGAAGCCAGCCTGCACATTGGAGGCAGGCTGCTGTGTTTGCCTGGCCCTGGTGCCCCCCATGCCGGCCAGGACCGGCTCCAGGGGCTCGAGCAGCCGGGGGAGAGGGGCTGCAGCACAGCGGGGTCCCACGCAGGTGCAGTCAGGGCGGGTGGCCCATGGGAGATGACGGCGCCTTCGGCCTGGCGGCCGCTGGGCACGTGCTGCCTCTCCATCCTCCTGCTGATTGTCCCCCATCTGTCCCCTCCTCAGTTCCCAGCCAGCCCCCTGAGAATGTGCGGGCCATCTCCATCACGTCGGACGTGGCTGTGATCTCCTGGTCGGAGCCCCCCCGCAGCACCCTCAACGGGGTGCTCAAGGGATACCGCGTCATTTTCTGGTCCCTCTACATGGATGGAGGTGAGTCCTGGTGGACAGCGGGTGGCACAGGGGGCCCAGCTGGGTGGCGGCACGGGGCTGATGGGCCCATCTTGCCGCAGAGTGGGGCGAGATGCAGAACATCACGACCACGCGGGAGCGAGTGGAGCTGCGGGGCATGGAGAAGTTCACCAACTACAGCGTGCAGGTGCTGGCGTACACGCAGGCTGGTGATGGCGTCCGCAGCAGCGTGCTCTACATCCAGACCAAGGAGGACAGTAAGTGGTGGTGCTGCCTGGGTGAGCGAGTGCGCTCTCCTCTTAGCCCAGCTCACGCACATTGGCAAAGCGTGTTAGTTTTAAGTTAGAAGATGGAGCGTTGAGTAGGAGCCCCTAGGGATGAATAAAAGGAAGGAGGAGCCCTGCCCAGCCCTGCCTGCCTGCTGCGCTTCCGTTCCTTAATCTCCTCCCCGCTCAGCGGGCCAAACACGCAGAGGGGTCCCGTGGCCAGCAGGCTGCCGTGTGCCGCAGCCGTGCCTGGCTGGGACGGGAGGGGGGGAGCTGCCGGGCTGTGTGTGCACGGTCCCTGGCTGCTGCTCCGTGGCAGCAGCGCCCACGCAGCCCCAGCCCACTCGGCTTTGGCTGCCGTCGCTTAGCCAGTGATGGCACGCCGCAGCCCTGATGCTGGGAGACGGGAGCGCTTGCCACAGCGCGTTGTGTTGCTGCACTGGGGAAGAGCTGGAGTGGCTGTGGGGGTGTGGAGGAAACCCCCCCGTGTACAGCCACGGGCAGGGCATTTCCCTTTCTCTTTTCTTCCTTTTCCTTAAGTGCGCATATTTAAATATTTACACCACTGCCTGCCCTACTTTAATGCCATTAAATCAGTCGCAGAGTGTTTCCTGGGCCCGTGGGCTGGCGTTGCTGCCTGCCTGTCCTGGGAAGCGCCAGATGCTGGGGGGGCGCAGCTGGGCAGGGTAAGGCTGAGCCGCTCCGCCAGATTGAGGAGACGGCCAGTAAAAGCCAATCGCGCTTTCTTAACCAGAGCTTGGGCTGCAATTAATCCACCTGCCTCCGGGTCAGCGGGGGACCGGAGCCACCCGTGGAGAGGTGTCGTGTGGGCAGTGGGGTGATGGCGGGGTGACTGCTCACCTGCACACCCACGCCCGCTTGCCTCTGTGTGCTGGTGTGGACACGCTAGAGCAGCCGCTCCCCTGTGTGTGCTTGGGACGGCAGCCCTGCAGCTGGCGGCTGCTGCCTCGCCGAGCTCAGCAGCGATCTCGGAGACCTCCTCTCCCCGGCTCTGCCACGCTCGCTCTCCTTCAGTTCCAGGTCCCCCGGCTGGCATCAAGGCGGTCCCATCTTCTGCCAGCAGCGTGGTGGTGTCCTGGCTGCCGCCGGCCAAGCCCAATGGCATCATTCGGAAGTACACCATCTTCTGCTCCAGCCCCGGCTCGGGGCAGCCGGTACGGGATGGGGATGGGGGCCAGGCTGGGGAATTGCCGGAGGAATGCTGAGCTGGCCGAGCCTGAATGGGAGGGAGTGGTGTTGCTGGGTGGGAGCCGCAGCAAAGGTCCCCTGCGGCAGGTCTGGGCACCGGGGAGCCGCACGGGCACCTGTGGATACTCTGCATCGGGGCATAGTCCCGTTGTCTGTCTGTTCCCTTCCTCCGGCATCTCCCCTGCTCGGCGCTTGCCCTAGCAGGGGAAATTTGCCAGCAGCTGACGGAAAATAAAATGGAAATCAAACCTGGCCTCATCCCTCCTTTGCGAGGGTGAGGTTGATGGGAGGTCTGCAGACTAGTGCTTATCAAAAGCTCCTTCTCAAACTCATTTCACTATCTGAGCCTCTGGTTTCCAGGGCAACATAATCTTTTCATCAAAGCAACTGGTAAAACCGCTGGGATCCGATATTGTTTTCTTGGCATCTTGTCAAAGCTGTCATTTGGGTAAAAAAAATTATGTATACTATACAATATTCATCTAGGTGTCTGCTGGTGGGGTACATTTACATCTGTGGGTCCCACAAGGGCGCGCGTTTGAAGACGGTGAATGTGCAGATACTGGCGTGCCAGTCGTGTTTGCACACATAAATACCGCATCCATCCTGTGCCACAGGGGTCATTGGGCTCCCATCCCCTCTGCGGTGCCGGCTCGGGGGCCGCGCAGGGCCGCCCTTCCCCACGTGGCGTGCCTGGGGCCGGGCAGCTTTGGCCCCGAGATGATGGAGACGGGTGCTTGCGCGCAGCAAGGCTGTGAGCCAGACGTCTCCAGAGGACTGTCAGTGGAAGTTGGGGTTGGGGACAGTTGCTGAGTGGGATGCGGGAGATGCGCCTGCTCTGGGTTTTGGGGACCCCTGACTGCCGACTGTGACCACAGAGGGGTTCTGGCGCCCTGGCCAGGGCTTGCCGCCGTGGCCGGCCCCCGCTGCAGCTCGGCGGGCAGCCGGGGAAGCGTCCTTTCCCGGGAACAAATCCTGCCGTCGCAGCCATCTGTTCCTCGGGCTCCGGCCCGGGCTCCCTGGAGAAATTACGACACCAGCCGGTTTACGCTGGCATCGAGACATGCCAAACAGAGCTGAATCGCCGCTTGGGAGCAAACCCTCCGCACCTCAACGAGGTGGCTGCCGGGGTAGCCAGGGGCCCTCAGAGACCAAAGGCAAATCCCCAGGGATCGGTCCCGCTGGCGAGCTGGTGGGGTGACTGGGACCCGCTGGCCGGGGGTGGGAGCGAGGGCATGAGCCTCCTGGCTGCAGGATGGTAGGGATGCCCTGGGTGGGATGCCGGGGCGGTGGTGGGGGTGACCAGGAGCAGGTAGCTGGCCTGGGGTAGCTGTGCCTTGCCGATGGTTCCCGTGCTGCTTTGGCCTCTGGGTAGCCGAGCTGGTGGTGTTGCTCCTACTGGCAGGGTGTCAGGGCTGAGGGTGAGGGTCTCTCAGGGGCTGCACCTTCTCCCGTTCCTCTCTGCAGGCCCCCAGTGAGTACGAGACCAGCCCTGACCAGCTCTTCTACCGCATCGCCCACCTGAACCGGGGGCAGCAGTACATGCTGTGGGTGGCCGCCGTCACCTCTGCTGGCCGCGGCAACATCAGCGAGAAAGTCACCATTGAGCCTGCTGGGAAAGGTATGGTGGGGGCTGCGAGCTCGCGGGGGGAGGACGTGCACCCCGGCCCCGCTGTCTCCTGCCCCTAGGGTTGCTTTGGCTGCTCTGCACCAGCCTGCAGCAAGGGACAGCTGGGTGACTTGTGCCGGGGCAGAGGAGGGATGGCGTGGGGGCTCCTGGCTCGCAGTGCCTGCTGGGGGGGGCCGTGCACAGGGCCTGCCTGCCAGGCTGACCTCCTCCTTGCCCCCAAGCCCCTGCCAAGATCATCTCTTTTGGTGGCACTGTCACCACCCCATGGATGAAGGACGTGAGGCTGCCGTGCAACTCTGTGGGGGAGCCGGTCCCCGCCATCAAGTGGACCAAGGACAGGTATGGAACGGGGCTGCCAGCCGCGCCGCTGTGCTGAGCTGGGGGGGCAGTGCCCGCTGTGTCACCCTTGCTGTGCTGCACATGGCTGATGCACCCTCTCCTCTCCTCGCCTGGCAGCGAGGACTCTGCCATCCCCGTGACAGTGGATGGCCATCGCTTGATCCAGGCCAATGGCACGCTGGTGCTGCGCTCGGTGAAAGCAGAGGACTCTGGCTACTACACCTGCACTGCCACCAACACCTGGGGCTTCGACACCATCATCGTCAACCTGCTGGTGCAAGGTGAGGGGTGCTGATGGGGGTGGCCTGTGGTCATGGAATCCCAGAGCGGCAGGGGGTTGGACTGGAAGAGCTCCAGAAGGTCCTCCAGAGCCTCACCAGAGCAGGGTCACCTCCAGCAGGGCGCACAGGACGGCGTCCGGGCAGGTTTGGAACGTCTCCGGAGTGGGAGACTCCACAGCCTCTCTGGGCAGCCTGTGCCAGTGCTCTGCCACCACCTAGACAGCGGGAGGGAGTTTTTCACTTTGAGGGTCCCACGTCTGGGCCCTGCGTGGTCCCACTTCTCCTCAGCGGACAATGCAGTGAGCCTGCACTCTCGCTCGCCTGCTGTTCCTGGTGGGCAAAGCACCGCGGAGTCTTCCCTTATCAAGCGGCTCTCACTGGCCCAGGGCTGAGCTGGAGGTGTCGTTGGTATTTCCCCTTTTCGGGGGGACACAGTTAGGGGTACTTTAAGTCTGCGCATGCAAGGTGCTCACGGGCTTTTCCTTCCTCGCTAGTGCCCCCGGACCAGCCCCGCCTGACTGTCTCCAAGACCTCGGCATCGTCCATCACGCTGGCCTGGATTCCAGGGGACAACGGGGGCAGCTCCATCCGGGGTACGGCTGCTGCAGGCGATGGGGCCGGTACCAACGTCACAGCATCCATCCCCACCCCGGCGCCGTGGCTGCCTCTGGTCCTGGGGCTGGGGGCCCAGGCTCGTGGGGTGGGCTGTGGGGCGCACCCCTGCACGCTGCACAGGCGCTGGTGTCTCTCTGCCTCAGTTTCCCCCTCGCGGGAATGCTCCAGAGAAAGGTTGATGCTTCTGAGCTTGTAGGAGGGCTGCCGGGCCTAATGAGGGGGCACGGAAGGTGGTGTGGACAAGAGGCAGTGACTGAGGTAGCTAATGAAGGGCATGTCATTAATTGCTTGGTTGCTGGTGGCCAGGGCCAGCCACAGCGGCTGCTCTTTGTCTGCTGGCACTGGCGTGACGCTGAACCTGAGAGGGCAGGATTTGTCCCCCGTCCCCCAGTGTCTCCCGTCCCAGGCAGGCTGGGGGTGTCAGGAGGGCTCCCGGAGCCCTCCTGCTTTCCAGAGCCTCCTTTCTGCTCTGATTCAGCTCATGAATTATACGGTGAAACAGCTGCACACGGAGGGGGGAGCGGGGAAGGAGGCCTCGCTTACAATTAATTAAAAGCATGAAAGTAATTACAAGCAAATCTCCCCAGCCAGCAGCCTTTCACTCCAGCGGACTCTGTTGATAAATTTGGTTATAATTGGATTAGAAATATTGAAAACATGCTGCATGACCAAAATAAATACAGAACTGCTGGCAGGCACCGGGGTGCCGGGCAGCGTGGGGGTGCAGAGGCTGGCCGTGACGGGGCCAGGAAGGCTTATGCCCATGGGTGAACCCGTGCCACCCTGGGAAGGTCCCGGTACACCCGTCCTCCGGCCATATGGAAGCCTTGGTGCTGGGCAAGCACCAGAACGCTCAGTTCCCTCGGCACTGCTCAGCCCCAGCTGGAGCTGGGCATTGGCAAAGGTGACATGAGGCACACGTGCGTCTTTGCACGTACATGACAAGCCACACAATGCAGCACTTGCAGGACCACCCCAGGTGCCGATGCTGTCCAGGTACTGGGGTGGTGATGCCGTAGGACCCCTGCAAAGGCAGACAGCTGGTTATTTGAGCAGTTTTTTAGCCAGTTCTGAAATAACCGTCATGGTGTGCTGAGACGTGCCCTTTTTTGGGTACGGAAACATTCCAAAAACTAGCCACATAAGAGTTGGAGCTGCAGATGTGCTACCCTGGGGAGCAGCGATGCAGTAGCAGCGTATCTGCCTCGCCCAAAGCTCCGTGCTCCCCAGGAAGGCTTGGCAGGCCAGCTTCGGGCATCTTGTCGATGGCAGTGTAACAGGTTTGTTCATCTAGGACACAGTGTGCTTCCTAAACCTCTGAATGCCGCCGCCTCCTCTCCCGTGACTAAATGACAGAAGCAACTTCCTAGCAGCTTCCCAAGGGAGCTAGTTAATTCTGGCTTTCCCTTTATAGCCTTGTGCCAATCAATCACGTTTCGCACTCTGCAATCCCGTGTGAGACCGTGCTGGAGGCAGGTGATGTGCGGGCAGGGGAGCAGCTGGGGGGGCTCTGGCAGAGCACTCGGGACAAGAGGCACGCAGGCACCCCCAGCAGGTGGCCACCTCCCAAGGCTCCCACCGCTGTGATGAGCCGACCTCCATGCAGCACCCAGGAGGGCTGTAGCTCATGCCTTGGAGCTAAGTGTAACCCACAGCAGTCAGGTAGGTGTAGGAGGCTGCGTTTCCATCGCTGTTCATGTGCATGCAGTGGAGCAGGAACCCATTGGTTCCATCCGCACTGCAAGGCTGCAGCAGACATGGCCGTGGGATGCCCCCGAGGTGGGTGCAGGGTACCCGACGGGCTCTGCCAGCGGTAACCCCTTTCTCTCGCACTGCCTGGCTGCCGCTCGCCTCCCCCACCC
>VZSZ01000615.1:102872-113968 GCA_013398815.1 Ibidorhyncha struthersii
GGCTCCCGGGAGCACCAACCGCCCCCCTGCCCCCACTCTGCTCTAGGCACCATCCCCCCTATCAAGTCTGCCCAAGGGGAGGGTGATGACGTGAAGAAGCTCTTCACCATCGCCTGCCCGGTGATCCTGGCCACGCTGGGAGTGGCCCTGCTCTTCATCATCCGCAAAAAGAGGAAGGAGAAGCGGCTGAAGCGGCTTCGAGGTGAGACGGGGCTCAGAGGCACAGCGCGTGGGACCTGACCACAGAGCTGCGCTTTCCTGCACTGCCTCAGTACACCCCTCTTGAAAAAAACTTCCTTAATGGTTTTTTTTTTCGTCTCTTGCANGGGGGTGGTTAAGCCCAGACTGGAGCTCTGACCTGGGAAGGTTGTGCGCTCTCCGTGGCACAGCCTGGTGCTCCTGCCTGCTGGAGTGCTGAGGCTGGTGTGTCCCGGCACCTGTGCTGGAGCTTGCCGGGGGGAAGTGGTGTAGCTGGAGAGCTGAGCCCCAGGTGTGCTGGCCGGCAGCGAGCCCCAGCCCCTGCCCGGCTTGAGCCGCGGGGGCTCTCTCCGGTAATGGCCGGGTCTGCGTCCCCTCTTACCTCACAGCAAGAATAACCGCAGCTTTGACACGCCGGTGAAGGGCCCCCCGCAAGGCCCCCGACTGCACATAGACATCCCTCGGGTCCAGCTCCTCATCGAGGACAAGGAAGGCATCAAACAGCTGGGTAAGCTCCCGCTCTCCCCGTGGTGTGGAGCCCCAACCCTGGCCACAGCAGCAGGTGCCCGGGGAAGGGGCCGGGGCCGTCCTCTCATCCAGCCCTGAGAAGCCCCTGCAGGGGTGTGCTGGCGGGTGCCGCTCCCCTGGTGCGTCTGCTGGCAGCACCCGTGGCAAGGTCCTTGGCTCAGCTCTGCCGCGGCGGGGTACCCTGGCACCACTGCCCCGGCTGGGGAACAGACAGGCACACGTCCCATCCCTGGGTGCCCCAGACCGCTGGTGGGGCTCCCCGCAGCGGGGGAGCCGGGGGATGCCGTGGCTGTGCTGAGCGTGGGGTAGTGGATACCCATAGTGAACTCCTGGGTAGAGAGCGAGCTGTGAGCTGCAGCTTCTTCCCGCAGGGGACGACAAAGCCACTATCCCGGTGACGGACACGGAGTTCAGTCAGGCGGTGAACCCCCAGAGCTTCTGCACAGGCGTCTCGCTGCATCACCCGGCACTGATCCAAAACACGGGACCCCTCATTGACATGTCTGACATCCGCCCCGGCACCAGTAAGCGGCTGCGGTCACGTGGGGCTGGGGTGGGTTTGGTGGCAGCGGCACAGGGTGTTCACGGACATGGGCACAAGGCCGATGGGGGGGGAGCTGGGTGGTGCTCGCAGCCCCCCCCAGTGCCCTCTGACAAGGCAGGAACACTGCGGCCGCTCCCAGCATGTCCCCTTCCAGAGGGGGGGGTGCTCCTGCCGCCCGGCAGCAGGGTGCTGGGGTGCAGCAGCACTGGCCGTGCCTAAAAGCAACTGTTGGTAAGGCAGGAGGAGTGGGGAGCGCTCTGTGGAGACGGGTTACTGTCCTGCCTGTCTCCGAGAGTGACCCGCCGGGACTCTGTCACCTTTGTGCCTTAGACCCCGTGTCAAGGAAGAGCGTGAAGTCTGCCCACAGCACCCGCAACCGCTACTCCAGCCAGTGGACCCTCACCAAGTGCCAGGCGTCCACCCCTGCCCGGACCCTCACCTCTGACTGGAGGACAGTGGGCTCCCAGCACGGCATCACAGTCACCGAGAGCGACAGCTACAGCGCCAGCCTCTCGCAGGACACCGGTGAGCCGGCGCTGCGCGGGCAGCAGCCCCAGGGCCTCCAGAGGCTGCGGGTTTGGGGTACAGCGTTCAGAGAAGGAAGGGAGCTCTGGAGAGCATCTGGTCTGATCCCCCACCAGAGCGGGGTCACCTGGAGCAGCCTGGACAGGACTGCGTCCAGGCAGGCTTGGAATAGCTCCAGCGGAGGAGGCTCCTTTGAGGGTGGCAGAGCGCTGGAGGTGGTGGAAAGAAGTTTTTCCTCATGTTGGGATGGAATTGCCCACGTTCCAGTGCTTGCCTGTTGCCCCTTGTCCCGCCCCCAGGCACCCCTGGAAACAGCGGGTGGCAAGAGGCTGGGGCTGGAGTGTTTGAGAGGGGATCTCACCGACGTTTACCAATATCGAGTCTTCTCGTTGTTGGCAGTGACAGCAGAAGCAGAATTTAGTGTTTGTCAAGGGGGTTGTAGAACCACACCTTCCGCTGCAAGAGCCGCTTGATAGTGGCTGAAAGCAGCAGTGTTGAAAAGTGTACTCCAAGTGATGACAGTTTTTGTAATCTCTGCTAGAAAGCAGACAGATGTCAGTAACGGGCTCCTGGGCCAGGTCTCGCGCTCCGAGAGCTGCGGGTGGGGCAGTCCGTGCCCTGCGCTCCTGGCGCTGCCTCGAGTTGTTTAGCTGTAGGTTAAGTGATGGGGCAATCCTGGTGGGTGCGTGGGTGGGCATGGCTGCAGGGCTGTGGCCTGCACGGCAGCGGTGGGGCTGCGCTGTCATCCCCCGGTCCCCTCCGGAAGCTCTGCGGTGGCTCTGGAGCAGCAAGGGTCATGCGCAGCTCTGGGGACAGATGGCCGGGTGTACCTCGGCAGGGACAGCCTGGGCATTCCCAGAGCAGCACTGAGGTGGAAAAGAGCATTCTCAGGCCAAGGACAATGCCCGGGTGTGTGACGATGCGTCCTCTCCTCCACAGACAAGGGGCGGAACAGCATGGTGTCAACGGAGAGCGCCTCATCTACCTACGAGGAGCTGGCACGCGCCTACGAGCATGCCAAGCTGGAGGAGCAGCTGCAGCATGCCAAGTTTGAGATCACAGAGTGCTTCATCTCTGACAGCTCCTCAGACCAGATGACCACTGGCACCACCGACAACGCCGACAGCATGACCTCCATGAGCACACCGTCAGAGCCTGGCATCTGTCGCTTCACAGCCTCCCCGCCCAAACCCCAGGACAGCGAGCGGGGCAAGAGCGTGGCCGTACCCATCCCGCACCGGGCCAGCAAGAGTATGTACACGTGTGCTTTGCCTGTCTTTTTGTGGTTTTGTCTGCATTACACAACACACTAAACGAAGCGTACCACCAAAGAGAACCCATCTACGGAGAGAGATGGTTCTTTTGCAGGGTAGGAGCGGAGGGAGGAAAACCATCGCTCTCCCCACTACTGATCTGCCACTAGTGGCGGTGGGCCTGTCTGTGTTCACCTTACAGGGTTTGAGTTCAGTAGGTCCCACATCAGAGCTTTGCCAGATTGCGTTGGGATCTGGAAAAGCTCTCACAGGTCCTACACACCATCTAACTCATAATGCCCATTGTCTCTCCTCTCCTCACCTTTTTCTCTCTTCACTTTCCTCCTCCTCACAGTTGATAGCACCTCACCTCCCATGTCTTAGAATACAATCATTGCTCCCTTCCCCTGATGGTCTTCTGTTTGGTTTAGGTAAAAGGGACCTTATTCAAAGTCATGAGGGTGAGGGCTGGGAAGGGAAGGCAAAAACAGGCAAGGATTACTAGGAATAATGAAAAATGGGACACATACAATGGTGGGGATGGGAGAGGACCTTTATAAAACTCATCTAGTAGTTCACAAAACAGAATTACAAAAATAAAAGCAGTAGTAAATAGATTAGTGTTTCATGTGCATTATCACATAGTGTACAATATTTTACAGTACTCTGTATGTTTTCTGTCATATATACCAAAAGCCAGAAAACAGGACAGTGTCATTAATACCTCTTATACAGTAAACAGTTATATGTTGTATTTTGTGTAAATACATGAGCATTTATACCAAGTATTAGGCTATTTACAACATATCACCACTGATACTGCTGTCTGACACTTAAATGTTATCCTATGTTCTGTAACATGAAAGTCATCCAGTAGTTCACAAATATCAAAGGTCCCTTCCACCCTACCCTGTTCTATATGTGCAACAAAGAATATTATATAACACTATATTACAGATTAGTACATTTGTATGTAAATATGTTTCAAGATATGTAGTGGTAGTACTTTAGAATTACAAGAACAGTCTTATGGCACGTCATCTGATAGATACAGCCTTGTGACATGTATGAAATGGATTCCTTACAGTGTATAACGCTTTATAGAAAGTGTACTCCGGACCATTGGAGCCCATAGTTTGCCGTGCTCCATACATTGCATGGCAGTGACAACCGCTAGGACGCTTATAGCGCCTGTTTTGCATAGCGTTTCCAGCACCTTACACTGGCCCCGCTCCAGAGCCTCACCCACCTCTGCTGTTCCCCTTTCAGGCGACTACTGCAACCTCCCGCTCTACGTCAAGTCGGAGGCCTTCTTCCGCAAGCCCGACGCCCACGAGCCCTGCCCCGTGGTGCCCCCGCGGGAAGCCTCCATCCGCAACCTCGCCCGGGCGTACCACGCGCAAGCCCGGCACATGACGCTGGAGCCCGGCACCAAGCCCCTGGGTCTGCCTCCCCCAGCCTCCGCCGCAACCACCTTACCTCAAAGGACTCTCCCCATGCCCGGCACCACGAGCACCACCGCCGCGCCTGCCGCCAGTGCCGCCCCGGCACCTGCTGCTGCCGAGCCCACCGCTGCTGCCGCTGCCGAGGTGCGGGTGCCCACGCACTCCAAAGTGGGGGGCTCCAGGGACTCGCTCCTAGAAATGAGCGCATCAGGTGTGGGCAGGTCTCAAAAACCGGGGGCTGGAGCCTACTCCAAGTCCTACACGCTGGTGTAGGGCACCCACTGGAGACCGCCTGCTACGGACACCGCTCCTTTCCCTGCACCATTTATATTTAATTAACAAACTTGTACATGATGAACTCTTTTGTATAAATGAAGCTATTTTCTTCTTCTCCGAACAGAAAAAGAAACCAGGGCACAAAGAATTTGATGTTACAGATTTAAAAATATAATATATATGTATACATATATATATTTCACATCATTTTGAAAGGGGCACAACGAAAGACTCAGCGACTTTTTTTTTCTTCCTTCCCTAATCTTGTCGGTGGTTTTAAAAAGGAACGTCTCCAAGACATTGCATGCTATTTTACTGTTCTGAAAACAACAGGAGTTGCTTCAATTTGCAAATGCTTATGTGTTAATACCTTTTTCTATGAAAAAAACCCCAGCGCTGTGTGCAATAAAGGTTATGTTTATAGGTGGGCGTTTGTTAGGTGCGCAGGGCAGTAGCCAGCGCTGAATGCCCCAGGACAAGGGAGAGGGGCGGCCCAGAAAGACCAAACGCGTGCCGCAGAAGCCCAGGGACACACAGCACCAAGCACTGCCTGTAGAGCCCCAGGGCAGGAGGAGGGGAAAGGATGGGAGCAGGGTCATGGGAACAGACACCCCAGCACCTGCCAGGCTGCGCCACAGCACCCACCGCTGCAGCTACATGGCACCTACTCAGCGGTAAGCCCAGCCCAGCCGTGCCAAAGAGCCGGCTGGCTCCAGCTCAGCAGGACCAACTGCTGTGCAGGACCACTACCCGCTGAGCGGACCCTTGCGAGCCACGGCACTGCTCCGGAAGCACGGGGTGAGCGTGGTGCAGCTCCGGTATTGGGTGTAGCCAGTACAGCGACTTACTCCTGGCAGGGCTCGTGTCCCCCGATGCCTCGCGGTACTGCACGGGAGCAGGAGGTGAAGCACAGCAGAGCTGTCCCCGATCGCAGCTGCGCATGATGAGGTACTGTGGAGCAGTGAAGCACAGTGCGTTGTGTGGTGAAGCACAGCAGAGCGTGAAGCCGCGTGAATCTGGCTCAGTGCAGCGATTCATGGTGTTGCTGCCTCCCGTTGTGGTGAATCACGGCACGGGACAGCCAAACAGCACGCAGCTCCCCAGGGATGGGGGGGATTGCAGCACACCGCTGCACAGAAGAGTGGTGGAGCTCTACCTGGTTCAAGCACACTGCAGTACAGTCCAGTTCGTGGCCACCTGGGCACACTGCCGGCTCATATTCAGCCGGCTGTCCACCAACACACCCAGGTCCTTCTCCGACGGGCAGCTGTCGAGCCACTCCGCCCCAAGCCTATAGCACTGCGCTCCCCAAGTGGGGGACAGGACATCTGACAGTGAAAACGAGCAGCCACAGCCCAGGGCCAGCAGCCTGTCCCGCTACCCCAGGAAGACACACATAGCTTACAAAATGAACATCCAACCCAAACAGTGTATTATATTAGAGTTGAAATGTATAAGCTAACTTAAACTAGCAAAACCAAGAGGAAAGAACATCCATAAACTTTCCTTTCGTTTTTAAGTTAGTACCTGTTAAGAGGTGCTGTTGGAAAATTCCGTACAAACAGTTTATTAGTTTCATATCATTATAGGAAATGAATCATTTCCATCACTTCTCCATCCATGCTTGGTACCCACTGGTTCTGTCTCTTAGATAGTTAGCACCAGAACCTCCTCTGGAAGGAGGAGTTCCAGTTTGGGTAAGTGCTACACACATCAGATGATGACTGCTTTTTTTTTAACGTTCTCATTTTTTTTACTTGTTAATTACTGCTACTGGTGACATTACATGCAGTTTCCGCTTCCAGCTTGCGGTTCCCTTACCGGCTTCTGTTGTCACACTGGTCAGCAGATCCTCCTTTGCCATCTGGTTCTAACAACGCCTTCAATCCAGGAGAGCTGGAAGTGCCTTGGCAATAGCCTGGCAGCAGCTTACTCTTCAGGCTCCAAACCAAAGTGGTAGGACACTTATCCATTTCTGTTGCGGTCTTTGTTACCAGATGAAGCACCAACGCTCAGCGCCATCCCATGCTGAGGAGCATCCCAGAGGCAGAGGAGTACCCTGCGCAAACAGGCTGCTGGAAAGGCATTAGAGATCATGCCCCATGTGCCAGGGTTGCTATTTCCCACACGTTTTGACCCCGGAAGCCCTGTCAACACCTTACTTCCTGGCAAAGCTTTCCTTAGGGACAAATAGAGTGTGCTCCCGCTGAACCAAACCCTTCCAGGGCTTTGCTTTTCCTCTGCCTGAGCTGCTGCTTGACCCTCAGCCGGAGGATCTGGGTTACTGCCCTGCATCTGGAGCGTTCTCTTTTGATGCGCTGAGAATTCATGTCAACACACGTCATGCGTGGATTTGGAGGCTGGCTGGTTGCTGTTTACGTTCTGCAGAAGAAGCCTAACCCTACTTTGGGTTGGGTTAGGCTTCTTCTGCAGTACGTAATGCAAATCCCAACAGGAACAAAACAAACCCAACAACAAAACCAAACCCAGATCTGAACTGCACAGCATTTACAATGGAATGAATAAGAAGACTCATGCATGGAATTAACAAGTTTGGAGCCCAAAGCATGGCGAGTTTCCAATTTAGTATGCAAAGAGCGTGTGGATTCTGTACAGCATTTGCCCATGGAGTACGAGCGAGGCAATTACATGCTGGGGATCACACCATGCAGCTCTGACAGGGTCTGTTTGCACCCAGAAGGGCCTGCCTAGCTTCCCTTCAAGCATGTAAGTCATCAAGGGAAAATAGGGAGGGGCCAGAGAGGCTGGGGACATGCAGCCTCACCAGTGACTCAGCCCGTCACCTCATCCAGAGTCCCAGGAACCTCCTGGCCACATGTACCCTCCTGCACAGGCTGCAGCAGCCCCCTGAGGGGCTGAGGACCCTCTCGCCCCTCCCAGGGGACCCACGGGTCCAACACAGCCCGCATCAACTCATCCCACCGTCAGGTCCGCCTTTGCTTGTCAACACTCTCCACTGCTCTCCGGGAGAGACAGAAGGGGCAGGACTGTTTCGCTCACTTGAAGGCGAAGTACCATTTCTCAGGCATTTTCCTAAGGATTTCAAAACCAGTTCAGTGCACAATAGACTTCCAAATCTGTACTGTGTGAAGGTTTTGAAGCGAGCCAAGTGCCCACCCCCACCTCAAAGCACTCTCACAGCTAGGCAACCATGCAGCACGCGTGAAACCCCGAGCCCAGACTTTAAATAGAAGAGGCAAGAAAAGGCAAGTGTGTTCTCAGCTGTGAGAGTACGGGGATTAGCAAGACAAAAAGAGGAACAGATTAACGCCGATTAACACATCTTTATTGTAAGTGGCTAGTACAGATTTCCTTCTACATCTTAGCAAGAATTCTCCACCTTCCCTTCCCCAGCAGTTCCCATCCCGACCTTAGCAGGGTTTAACACAGTCGAGCTTCCCAACACTTGCCCCTGAGACCCCAGCATCCCCCTGCTCCCCACAAGCCCCCTGCCGCCCCTCACCACGGCGGTAGGCTCTCACCACTTCGCTGCACACAGACACCAACCAGGNAAACTCTGCCTTCAGCAGGAGACAGGCTACAACCCCATAAAGATCATAGAAAACCAAACCGGCTCTTTGGATTTGTCGTCTTTGCCAGCTGCCCAGCACAGCACTCCAGCCGAGCCCCAGACACCACGCTATACGCAACACACACCTCCTGGTGTCACCTGGCTCGGGCTGCCCGCTGCANCAACGCACCTTCAGAGGAGGGCTGGGGCAGCACTGGAGGCCAACCACAACAAGCAGGCACTCGGTGAGCACAAGCAGAAGCCAGACACCAGCTATAGGTAAGCAGGGGCAGCTGGGGACAGAGCCCTCGAGAGAAGGGCTGAGGACATTTGCAGGCTGCTCTTTCTCTCCTCTCCTGCCACTACTCAGGGCTCTAAGGGCACAGCTCGGGAGCTCTGCACCAAAAACCCAGCAAAGCAGCAGTGAAAGACACACTCCAGCGGTCAGAGCAGCGCCGTTCACAGCCAGCAGCTCCTCCGTGCCCTGCTCCTTCCCACAGAGCACCCACCATGCACGTGGCACCTCCTCACCAACTTCTCACACCCACCCTGCTCGCAGCAAACCTCCTCCTGTTTCTGTGCTAACCCAGAGCTCAGCACTTTCACATTCCCTCCTTCTCAACAACTCTGCGCCCCTCAAAAGCCAGCACTCGGGTTCTAGCACCCGTTTCTAAGAGAACCCTTGGGGTTCTGTCCCTGCCCCACTGGGAGCAGGGGTCCCTTCAGCTTTGCTGGACCTGAAGCCCAGGGCTGGGTGACAGCGGCACTAACCCACATGCCAGAGTTAGCAGAGGGCTGGAAGGCGCCCCACTTGGCTGAGAGCAGGTTGACCCTTGGCACATGCAGCCACCGGAGACGGAGTCCCACCCCATCCCCACTCTGAAACCAAGGCACCCCCAGCAGTTCTCCCCAAGAACAGCAAGAGCAGCTCACAGTCAGCACACAGCTCAGCTCCCGCGTCCTTCTCCGCCTGCAGCACACCCCCTCGGTGACATCCCGCTCCGGGCCAGCTCCGGGCCACCACGCTCAGCAGCTCTGCGAGCCAGCCGCCTGGAGCGGGGGACAAAGGCAGCCCTTCCACCCCAGCTCCAGAGGCAGAGTGGGGACGGAGGCACAGGGGAGGGTTATCACTGGGCAAGGCGAGCTGCACCTGGGCAGCGACCAACGAGCCACAACCACCATCAGCTGTGCGGGGCCTCCCCTCCCACTGACACAGCTGCTGGGGCTGAGCAGCTGGGCCAGCCCCACACAGCCCTGCTCCTGCTTGCTGCCGCCCCATGGCCAGCCCCCGCGCAGCTCTGGGTGCTGCCGCCAGGGAGAGGCTTGCCAGTGCTGCGCCGCTCCCTGGGTGCGGAGGTCCCGTCGCGCAGCCCCTCACCCGCGGTCCCCTGGCCCACAAGGCAATGCTGTCTGGGGAAGGACTGACCAGGAAAGATCGCACTCAGAGGTGACCAACACAAACGGCAGACGAGCTACAGCTGCGCACGCACCAGAAGCTACACATCAGGGTTCACAGTCACCACGGCCGCACATCTCTGGGGTACAGAACAGACAAAAAGGAGGGACAGTGCAGGGCACGGGTGGCCGATGTGTCTACTTCTTCTCCTGCTTCTGCTGCTGGTATCTCCTGAAGTGGGTCTGGATGGTGACAGCCGCCTTCTCTGAAGGATCACTGAAAAACTTGCTCTCGCTGCTGGCGTCGGGGGTCACGTTTCCTACAATGACAGAGCATCGCGGTGAGCACGGGCTCTGCTGATCAGGGCAGGGCTCCAGCATCACCACCCCGTGGGGTCGGACGGGCCTCCACCTACCCCAGGCGCCCCACACTCTGTGGGGCTTCGCTCCATTACGGAGCCGAAAAAGGCTGAACAATCCACAGCATGCAACCACGACTCCACCGGCTCACGGGGCACATCTCCACAGCAGAGGGAGACGGAGCAGGAGGCACAGAAAAGCCCAGCCTCCCTGGCAGCACTAAGCCCTCTATTTACACAGCTACACTCCCCAAAGACCTCAGCTTCCCCACATTTAATCACCAAGTATGATACTCACTTACTTTCACACGCACAAATAAGATTAGAAAAAAAGCCCGGCACTGTACAGCAATAAAGCTCTCATGCTGACAAATGGGAGCCCTCCCCACCCCATGCTTAATGTGGCATTAGGGAAGTATTGTGAAATTCAACAGGAACTGAATCAAAGCCACTCAGCAGTGCTCCTTTAAGCGAGTGTGTCGCTGCTAAGCACCCCCTGAGCAGCGATCAGAAATCCTGGTGCCAGATGCTGCTGTATAAACTCACCACTGTCACCTGAACCCGTTTTCATTCACATCCTATAAGAAAGTGCAAAGTAAAAAGAAATATCAAGAGAGTCCAAGTTGGGAATCGGCTCCCTCCTGCCCTGCTTTACAAGACACACCATCAGCCACAAGTCCTGTCCANCACCAAAAAAAAAAAAAAAAAAACCACACCAAAAAAAATAATCACTTGCCAGAGGCTGAGGAGCCACCAGGGCATGTACTGCTGTATGTTTGCAGGAACGAGCCCCTGGCCGTGCAGGCTGCTGACAGCTCTGCAAGAAATACACCCACTGAAGGAGCTCGGCTGCAGCCAGGCCCATCCATAACACCCCACCGCTGCACCAACGCAACTGCCACCGCCAGCCCGGGCGGCCCTGGGGACCTTCACCTCCTCGCAGGGCAGCGAAACCCCCCCGAACACTGACCAGGCTGGCCAGAGCTACTGGTGCACCCAGGAGAAGTGCGGCAGCTCCGCCCCCTGCCCGCCCTGCCGCGG
>VZSZ01000615.1:114024-159252 GCA_013398815.1 Ibidorhyncha struthersii
CCGATTGCTGCCCAAGCTGCCCTCAGAATAGAAGTGCTCAAATCCTCTTTGCCGTGCACTTGACTTCAGAGGGGGCAGTCTCAGAGACAAGAGCGAGGAGGAGAGAAGAGGGGTAACTTCAGGGTGGTTTTGCAGGGCAAGGAGAACAGAGGTAAGGGAGCTGTTTTAGGGGACATGTGGTTCAGCGAGGCAGGTTTCCTGGGAAGAAAGAGGCAGGGAATTACACACACACACGCTGCTGTACGTTCAGCCACAGACCACTGGGCCCTTCACTCGCTGATACTCCTGGCTTTAATGCCCATCTCACCATCCTGTCCACACACGCCCTCCCAGGGGCGGCAAGAAGGGCACCCTCCACAAGGAGGGGAATTGACTGGAAATACAGTGCTGCCAGCAAGCCAGAGGCTGGCCTGGAGAGCAAGCTATCCAAGGGGACTTCCGTCCACAAAGCAGACTTCCAAAATACCTCTTAATACAGTCAGAGAGATTTCTTGGAAGGAGAAGCCAAGAAGGGCCCAGGTGCTGCAATGCCTGCTCTTCCACTGCATCCCCCAGTCACAACATTGAGTTTCCCCTACAGCTGTCTCTGTGCCTGCTCCACACTCACCTTTCTCTCCAGAAATCGAGTAGATGCTGTTGTGCCGAGAGCTCCGGCCTCTCTAGAAAGGTAGAGAACAAAAACGCTGCAGTAGCTGTATACCAGGCAGAGGGGGTGAGAACGGCCCCTTCCAGACCAGCTCCGAAGGGGCCAGGGCTAGCCTCACCGAGCTTTCACTAGCCGTTCCCTTTGGAAACCTTGAAAATACTTACCATTGTTCCCGTAGGGAGCACTAGGAGCGCACTGACTAATTCATTTGCATTTGAGAGAAGTCCTCCAAGGAGGAGCAGAAGAGAGCTTTGTATCAAAAAAACCCACCCCACTGAGACGCATCTTGGGTGTCCGTTGGCACAGGCTAGCCTCACTACGCCTGCATTTCAATTCAGCGTGGTTTATTTCCTCAGCTCCGGCACCTACCATGACACTGCAGCACCCGAGATGTCGGGTCTGCTAGGGAATGTTTTCATCCTACAACTAGGATAGGTAGTTGTAGAGAATCTCAGGCTTACATTTTTCACCTTATCCTGCCTCCTGGCATTACCCTTTTTTCTGTCTTTCAAGGGAAAGAAAGAGCTGTCCCCCCTGCCCAAGCCTTCTGCTCCATGCAGCCTGTTTGGTGACAAGCTGCTCCCCCTGCGCCAGGCGCTGCCCTCTGCCCCGGCCAGTTCCCGCGGCAGACTGCACAAAGCAGCCAACCCTCACCTCGCTGTCCCGGCTGGTGCGGCGGCTCTGGGTCACACACTGGATCTGCCAGGGTAGGGGCTGGTACACGAGGTATGGCAGGGGCTCTTCACGGAAGAAGTTGGTCCCGAGCTGGGCACAGGAAGGATTTGCAGTATGTAAGAGGACAGGAGAGGAGCGGAAGAGCAACAGAACGAGCTGCTGTTCCGTACGCATCACCACTGATCACAACCCACGGTGGCCTCGCCAGCTGCGGTGATGCTCAGCTGTCTTCCCACACCACAGTGATGGGCACGTCTCATCACAAGGTCAGGGGGCTGCAGAACTCATGGGTACAGCCACGCAGCTCTGCATCGAGTATGGGTAGCACAGGAGGCCGTGCCCACCACAGCAAGCTGCGCCCTCCGCCTCCTCTCCCTGCCCCGAGGTATTTTCGGAACAGGGAACTGCAGAGGGCAGGAGCTGGTCTAGAGACTGCAGGAGAGGCAGGAGGCAGGGCTCGGAGCTCTGCTGCAGGCTCACAGCGGGACAGCCACTTCCCCCTGCATCCCACGCCACGCAGCAGGGCCAGGCACACTGCTGCGAGACCCTCTGGCACCGGCCCTGGAGAAGGAGCTACAAGAGCCAGGGGCACGGTCCACGGGGCCAGAAACAACTGCACGTCCTCAAAGAGTCAGCCAGGCTGGTGACACAGCCCCTGGACAGCCTAGCACACATTTCTGCTTGCTTTCCTCTCCCCAGCACAAGACAGCCCGACACAGGGGTGGGTATTCCTTCCACCCCAACCCCAAGAGCTCCAAGACCCACCATGCACATCCACAGAACTTGCTTCCCAGACTGCAAAGCCCAAGTAGCTGCATTTGCTTCCCGTGTGCAGGGGTACAAGAGGGAACTGCCCTCTGCAAAGCTCCGCTACACCTGCTAACGCAACAGTGACAGACTCAGCGTGCGCCCAAGCCGATACCACGGGCAACCTGCTGAGGACGAGCCACTGCAGGGGCTCACGGCACAGCCACAGCAGGAGCCGAGGCAGCCCCGAGCCACGAGAATGGCCAAGCCCACATTGCCCACTGCTCACCACCACCTCTAATAAGAGAGCCCACACGCTTCTAGAAATACAGCGGAAAGCGTCAAATCCTACCTGCTGCCAGGCCAGCCCAGACTCACCTGCCCAAATGCTCTCACCACAAAAAACAGTGCTGTCATCAGGGTCGCCAGCATGGCTGGGGTCTCCCAGGAGCTCCCTCCGTTGCGGGAAGTCACGGCTCTGGGAGCGACGCACAGCAGTCTCCAAATAGCCGGGGACTGAGAGGTGCCTTCTCCAGCAGGTGAACTCGAAGCCCTTTAATGAGCTTACGGCTTGCATTCATCTTGGCAGTGTAATCGTGCCCTGTCCTTTTGCTCTTCTAATCGCCGAGTTTCTCCACCACATACAGCACTGGCATTCCAGGAAAAGCAAATCCTCTTCTCTACACACATACGCAGACACACACGCGCACACCCCACAGCTCAGACCCATGAGCCGGGGTAGCCCTCCTCTGCTCAGGAGGGCTTCTCAGCAGGATTACAGCAGAGCCTCCCACACCCAGAGGGCACCTACACTTCAGATGGGACTTTGGATTTCTCAGAGCTGCCCTGTGCTCTTTGCACAGCAGCTGCCTCAGGACTGAGGTAGGGGACCCGTCCCCAGAAGTGCCTGCTGGACAACGTGTGTTGCCATCAGAGACCTCTGCCAGTAGTTCATATCACAACTCTCCAGCAGGCAAAGACACACAAGTGCAGGTCATGCACAACAAGAACCGGGCCGATGGAAGGTTTGGCAGTGGTTTGTGTTCTGCTTTTAAGGATCTGCATCTAACTATCAGCCTCCTTTTCTGTGGGGTCAGCCGACACACATACTGTTCCTCCAGCTCCAACAGCTCTCCTCTCTGCCCGGCGTGTATGGCAGCGATCGCGCTCCTTCCTTGCCAGCCCTCTCTCCACAGGCAGAGCACTACTGCACGCAGGAGCATCCCAGCCCCTGCACGTGTCCGTGTGCATCACGCGTCCTCCAACCGCATTTGTTTTTCCTGTTGTACCAGTAGCTCAAATCGTGTTCTGCTCACCCCCCATGCCCATCCGTCTGCACCTAGGATTTCCAGTTAGCAAGGCACTCTGCGGAAGAATGAGAGCTGGAAACATAAGGGCAGGTGTTGAACCTCCCCTCGCCCCAGCATTGCTGTCACCGGCCGTGTTACACCTCTGCAGTCTCTCAGCACTGGAGAGTCCCCAGCCAGGAGACACACCGCGAATGCCCCATTTGGAGAGAGGCAGCCTTTGCTGCAGTGCTTGGAGACACAGGACAAGCCCAGTCTATCATGCGAGACTACCTTAAAGGGGAAAAGTCCCAAAGCAGCAAACATGCACAGCTGGGAATGGCTGCTATGGGTGTCTCTGCGCTGCCCATTTCTGGTGCGAGTATCCCTCAGCTATCCCACCAGCAGGACTCCAGCAAACACACTGCTGCAGCAGCAGCGCCTAAAACACCACTTGGGGGAACATCCACGGCTGCTCTGAAATGCAGAGAAATCGCTAGCAACAGCCAATCTGCAGAAAGCACCGGTTTTTACTCATCCCAAGTGGCCGGAAAGCACTTCTGGAGCAGAGCCCTGTTCCCTGCCAGTGCACCACAGTTCTCCCCCTTGCCCAGGGAGAACTCCCCACCTGCTCAGGCAGAGACCTGAGCATCTTTGCCCATCCCACGGGCCACCCCTCCCCGGGTGCCCAGCCCAGCTGGCCTCGGGCTGTTCCCGCACACAGCCCGGCCTCCGACCTTGACATACCGCTCTGGAGCGAGAGGACCACTGTAACGAGGCCGGGTGACAGTGTTGTGAAAAGGGCAGGAGATGAGCCCAAGAAGAGCTGTCCTGTTGGCTGAAAGCCCCATGAAGAATTGCTTTTGTACTTTTGTCTTTTAGCTTTCCGTCTGCCCCTGCATTTGCTACCCTGGCCAGATACTTCATAGAATAATGGTAATAAAGCCACAGCGAGCTGAAGTGCTCTTGGAAATTGCCAGAAGTGACCTTGACAAGACAAAACATGAAATAGCCCAGAGACAAGCGAGGGGAAGACGTAAAAGGTAGGTACAAGCTGGATATCTAGGGCTACAACAGAACATCTCGGCAAGAAAAAACAGAGCTACAAACAGCACCATCATACAAAACAGGCCCGTATTGATTTAATTTGCATACAAAACCAGATACAGCTGCTATCATAGGTTTTAAACAGGAAAAACACCCACATCTCAAACCAAATTATTGCTAATAAAACAGGTGTTTCTCCACACTACTAACACATGCTTCTCTAACCACACCGACTGGACTCAGCGATGTGGCCTTGGGCACAGCACCCACTGTGCTCACAGCCTCCCCACGCCGCAGAGCCAGAACTGTAGGCTCCCTCCTGAAATACCTCGCAGGAAGGACTGCCGTGTCTCCCACCAATAGCCAGGAAACTAAAAGCAAATTCCCTACAGCCAGGCATTGGGACATTCTGACAGTTGACGGGGCAACCTGCATTTCAATCCATGCCTCCCTACAGAGGGACTCCCCTGGGCAGCTGCCACTCCGTCCGGGCACCTGAGGTCTCCCCATTCAGCCCAGAGCCCGTAAGAGCCAGGATTTCCTCAGCGAGGGCACCACTGGGATGTTCTCTACGGGCAGTGCCTGCAGACAGACTAGGCTGCACTTCGTGAGCAAGCAGAAGGTGGGAGAACAAGGCCCTGACCAGAGGATCACGCTGTCCAAGGATAAAGGCTGGCCAAGTAATTAAAAACATTTGAAGAAAAATTTATATACAGACATTAAGAGTTTTAGAGTGATGTTCATCAAAGATATTTGCACGTAAACGTTCCCCTGCCACGCTCACAGTGCGAGCTGTTGCAGCGTTGCACCAGAACACAACACCCCGGGAAGCAAAGCAGGAGGGGGTTCTGCTTTACTCTGCTGCACATCATTAGCCACACCGAGGAACGCAAACAGCACGGAAGGGTGCAGAGCAGCAGCTTTACCGCCCTCCCTGCATCAGCTGTCTCTAGAGAGAACGGCTTTGAAGATGATTTCACCCAGATGGGATCCCTTGAAATGCAGGCTTCTTCATCAGACAAAACGGCAAGCGGATCAGCATTTTTGAAGGCGTGAAATATTTACAGTCAGCTTGGAGGAACTACTGACAGCGACAACCAAATACCACGTTACCCACTCAGCTGTACGAAAGCCTGGCCCCTCTCCTCCATGTTGGCTAGAGCAGCACCATCCGCCCCCTTCCAGCTCCGTGCATCCCAGCGGGGTGGCGATGTGTTCTGGATACAGCCTCTCCAGAGGAGCACCGCTGCGCCCGCCCCACTGCGCAAGGCGACGAGCCACCGCCTCACAGCTGAGACCACGGCGCTGTGCATCCCAACACCTCGGCCACGTCTCCAGCCCTGCAGAGCCCCTTTTGTGGTCTGAGACCTGCTCTCCCGGGAGCTCAGCAAAGCTGCTGCTGGAGCGGCAAGGCCGGGCTCCAGGGGCTCCCGTCCGCCTCCCCAGCCCTGCTGGGTGGAAAGAGACCCCGGCTGCTGAGCTGAGCTCCGCTCCCTCTCCCCAGGGCATGGAAGGACGCAGGTGGGGCTTTGTCTCGACATTCACACTAGGCTGAGTCCCTTAACAGTGCCTGCACCGGCAGCCACCACCCCACGCTCTCGCCATCCCCGCTCCACATGGCCATTGGAGCATTTGTAACGCCGGAGAGCGGCTCCCGCGGCACAGCTTTCCTGCGCAGCTCTGGCCAGCGTAGCAGAAAGAGGAATCAAGGAGTGCTTTTCCAGATCTGCCATGAAAAGCTGCCCCCGGTTTAGTTCCTATTGCTTCCCAGAGAAGAACATTCCCTGAGAGTCAGACCGTGCCATTCCCTGGTTCTGTCCTCAGACTCCACGGCCATTTTGCCGTTTGTTCTCCCTTGCTCACGCACACAGCAGAGGCCAGATGACTTGGCCCACCTGCAATTAAGCATTTGCTGGGCATCAGAGGGGGCACATTTCCTGACACGTTTCCCCTAGCAATGTCTCTGCTGGATTCCTGTCCTCCCCGTTGACCAGTTACTCAAAGTCCTCCGTGATTCACAGCTCTGGCTCACCACTGCTAGAATACTAATGAGAGAACTGTTGATTTATTGAAGCCCTGATATTTCACCACTGGATTAAACAGTCTATAAAGTATATTTGGACACATTACAGGATTAGAAGAATCCACCTGGGAAGTTTGCTTCCTCCTTCCTCCACTCTCTTGTAAAGAGACTTGATTTCAAGGGCACAGCACAAAGACGCAGCTGAGATGGCTGAGCACCACTGACACCCGAAGGATCAGTAGGGCCCCAGCCACCGTCTCTCCAGAGCCAAGTCCCACCTTTTAGTAATGGTACACTTTAATTTGCCTGTTTTCATCCAGTCCTAGCTGAAGCAGGCTGGGGCTGCTGGCAGCGGGCTTCTGGGCACCTGGGAAGAGAGGTCTGGCAGCGGGGTGAAGGAAAAGCCTGGCTCACAGCAGGGATTAGCACGCACGGGCACAGGCGGCAGCCAGGACAGGTACTGAGGGGCGGGAGCCAGCCTCGCACACACGTGCTGTATTTAGCCTGCTGCACCCAAGTCAGAGGGAATTAGAGGGGGATTAGGGAATTCAAAGGAGCAGCGTGCACTATTGGAGGCCCAAGGGATTTGCTGCTAATATCAGTGTACACTGCAGAGGAGACACTGACAGCCCCAGCATAATGCTGTTACAACACAAGCCTGGAAACATCCCCGCTAATAGCGCTGAGAGGTCTCACTCATTAGATCCAAATGCAGGCTACGACCTGCCTCAAAACTGAGCTGGAGGGAGAGCTCTGCCGGGGAGCCCCAGCCCTCCCTGCCCGGCCACGCGGCCGCCCCGCGTGCCAGGTCCGCACGACTCCAGGCACCCTCGCCTCGCAGAGACACTGCGCCCTCACCCTGGGCTGCTCAGCGGGGACTGACCATGTGACTGTCCCTGGTGTGGCTGGGGCTGTATCAATAGCACCGAAGGCTGCCAAGACAACTAGGGCCCATACTTCCCTGCCACCTCCTCCATTCTGCACTCTTTGGTTAAGTCTTTTGTTTTGTTTTGTTTTTTTTTTTTAAAAACATTCTCACATTACAAGCTTCAACTGCTGTATATCACAGAGTAGCGACAATAAAGACCACCGCAGCGCAACTAGGGAAAGGGAAGAGACTTACCCAGTCAAGTACAGCTCAAAGAACAAACAGGTCACTCATGCTAACTGCAAAACACCATATTCCTTTGCAGAACTGGACACTAAAATAGAGGCAAAGGCTTCAAAATTGCCATTCAATGCTTTATAGCTCCTGACTCACTCCCCTCCTTCTGCCTCCCTCTTACTTGCTGCAGCATGCTGGAGTGCAATTACAGACGAGACCGCAGCAAAGGATACATTTGCGAATCCCTCTTGAAGTCTTCTAGCCATTTCTTGTTTGTCTCAATCATTCCTTGAATACTCCTCTCGTCTGACTCACGGCTCTGGAACTGCGAATGCTGGAACAGCCGTATTTGCTCACTGTTGCATGAGAGAAAGAGAGGGTGCTTAATAACACTACTTAATAATATTTACCTTATTATTTTGTCACTTCCTTGTTATATGAAACGTGACCTATAAATCTTTGCAGAGAAAAAAAAAAACAATGAAAGAGCACAATGAAGCAACAACTCCAGGAAAGAGAGCCTTACTCTGCAGGTATGTATCCCAGCTTGCTCTCCAGAGGCTCGGCACTTCCACTGAGCGACGGGAACCCACCTGGAAAACAGACATTAAACACAGGCTCCCCATAACCTTTCAGTCCCCAAGTCTATCCATCTGGGTGCACTTGCTTTTTTAACTCCAGAGACAGTGTCCCTGCAAGCTGAGCCACCTGCCGAGGACACAGTGGTGTTACGGCAACCAAGGTGACCTATCTGTAACTCAGAGGAGGATTTCCAGGCTCCTTTTTCTTGGGTGCATATTAAAGACTGAACTGCCCCAGCAGCAGGATGACAAGGTCAGCCATATGCTGCACTTCCTGGAATGAGAAAACCTTTTTCTCATTCTTTATCTCATCTTCACCCTTCCTATGAGCAGCACCGGTGGATCTGACCTTACCAGCATCAGAAGGATGAGCTGCTGAGAACTTGCAGGGCTCTGAAACCAAAAGGTGTAGGCAGGCAAGCAGATGGATTACAGATAGGAGACTTACCTGGGAAATACTTGTGCCATTTCTCTGCCAGGACGCTGTCCACTGACTGTCCAGCTGGGAAAGAGTGACTAGCGCTCAGGCCGGTGCTCCAGGCCCACGGGTTCAGAGACACCCCGGCGGGGGGCACCAGGGAGCCACCTGCCTGAAGTCCGGCCACAGAGGCATATGTAGAAAGAGGGACGCTGTCGCAGGGCGTTGAGGTGAAGAGTGGAGACTGGCAACTGTTCAGAGAGCCCAAGATGCCGAGGACCCCATTCAGTTCACTAGTGATACGTCGCAGAGAGTCTGTCAAGTACTGGATCTTGTCTGGCAGGGGGGCAGGCTGTAAATCGGATCTCCAATCAACTGCCAGAAGAGAGAGGGGAAAAGAGATCACTGGGAAAGCAAGGGAGACACCACCTCCCTGGCAGGAGGCTCGCTTTCCACTGTGTTGCGCTCTGAGCCGAGTTTGAGCACTGTGTGCTAAGTGGGATAGAGAGGCAAAAACCTGGCTCTGCAGCCAGAGGAGATACTGACAGCGAGGATTTGTGCCTTGAGGCTGCTCGGGCACAAAGTCGGGGAGGAAGAAGATAACAAGGGTAAGATCCTCCAATACTGCAAGAACGGCGCCTGCAGGACAGGCCTGGATACGCATTAGTGCGTGGGTTTCACCGCCCTGCTCCATCCCTGAGTTCTGCTGGACCCTGTACCACGCAGCCATTAACATAGTGGCAATTCCCTTGCAAATAGCAAGCCCTTGGAAGGGCTGTGCCCCCCATGCTGAAGCCCCCAGTACTGCACCGTACCTCCCAGGCGAGACCCTGGCACAGGCACTCCTGCTTCCCTTCAGTGGTCTCACCACACAAACACAGAGCAGGGGGCAGATTGGGTTGGCTACACTTCACACGCTCATAAAAAGCAAAGTTCTCTCAGCCACCAGCCAGGCTGGAGGTAGGACCAATAGGACTGAGCTGAAACAAGGGCTCTCATCGCATGATGAGAGAAAACTCTTCCGTTTCACACGTGCCTGCAGATGTTTCACTGATCAGGGTCAGAGCAAGGATCCCAGACTGGACAGATCGTCAGTCTGTTGCCATGGGGAAGTTCTCCACATTTTCTTTTAGCTTCATCCTTGCCAGCCCTTCTGCAAGGAACACAACGCTCCTGCCTTCCCAGCTGTTTACGGGGAGCCCTTCTTCCTCCTGCACAACTCCGGTTACAGGCAACTGGAGGCAAACAAAAAAGCCCAAGCAGCAGAGAGAGGGACTTGCAGCAGCCTCTCCTGCCAGAGGTGCGAGGAAGAGGAAGCCTTGACACCTGCAGAAAAGCAATACGGCTCTGCAACAGCAGAGGGAAGAGCTGAAGCCAGATTTTAGAATCCACTCTAAAAACAGAGGTAGAGATTTAAAAGGCGAATTCACACCCGGATTCTGTCCCTCTCACCTGCCTCTATGGGCAGGAAATAGTTTCTTCAAACTAAATGTTATCTACAGAGCAGTCCCAGTCCTGGATAGCAGACCTGCCTTAGACACTAACGAGCACCAGTGAGAACAACAGAAGGTACATCAGAGAGGCGAGAGGGAATGCCACAACAAGGTCTAGGGCTTCATACATTGGGCACAGCCTATCAAGCCAGTCAGGCACTTACATTTAGGCTGACATAGATTTACACTGGATGTGCTGTTTGTGTCCTCGGAGGTGCTGAGATCGAAAGTCACCATCTTCTTGCACGCAGCATTCTTCAGCGTATCTTCATCTGAAAGCTGCTCCAAAGAAGGAAAACAATGCAAGTAAAACCTGCTGTTCTGTCCCTGAAACATAAGAGCCACTGGAATACCACCTGCAGCTAGCCTACACAAGCTGGACTGCAGAGACAGGCGTAGGCCAAGTGAAGACAGACTCATCGTCAGTCCCTGGCGGCAAAATCTGAAAGTCGGGAGGCTGCTTGGTCTCTGGAAGAAGTACACGCGTGCATTAGAGGCCAACTCTAACAGCCATGTGAATGGGCCCTTCTAGGCAGAATTCAAAGTGTTTCATGCTTTAAATAAGCCTCAACACTCTCCCATGGGCTGGGTTCTCTCTTTGCACCAAGGAGAAGTGCTTGACCAAAGGTCTCGCGCTCTTGCATCCACCACTGCCCTGCCTAAGGCCACGTGGTCCCCGGCAGAGCTGAGCAGATTCCAAGGCTCGCCTTGGTCACGAAAGCAGACTCCGTCCTAGCTCCCATGAGGTGACCTGCCCTTGTTTTCTCTAGGCTCTAACCACACAGCTTTTCCAGCCTTTCTGTATGCATCCTGCAAGCCACCCCTTTCACTGAGTCCAGATGTCATCAGCAGAGGGGAGGCAGTGTTTGCCATCGTGACCAAGACACAGACAGTTAATAAGACATCTACCCATTCTGAAATTAGGTTTCAGTTTATACTGTAGGGTACTTCAGCATGTCACTGTTAACAACGATTTGTTTCTGACCTACAAACTAGCTTCTCACAAGCCAGTGCACCCAGCAGGTTTTCTCCCCCCAAGTCCATCCCTGCTGCCAGCAGCTCTGCCTGGCAAGCTGCCACCATGGAAGAAAGTCTCCACCCCACAAGCCAGCCCACGTTCGCCCTGTTGGATGCAGCTCTGCTGAATCCCAGGGGCCAGAATTCAATTAGGTTTGTCATTCTCTCCAACTTTGCGACTAGCCTTCTCTCCCACCGTTCTCAGACAATGTGTTCCTAACACCCAGCTCTGCTGGCAAACACCAGCCTTTGGCCATCAGCTAAACAGCCCTCATGGGGACCGAAAGCCCTGCCGAGACTCCCGCCTAGGGGAGGAGGCCAAGAGCTCTGGGCAGGGTGGGAGGGCAGCTGGGCAGGCCCAAGTACCAGTGATGCTGATGGTTACCTCCTCCAGCAGCGAGGACTCCAGCTGGCTTAACTTCTCTTCTTTCTTCTTCAGCAGCACCTGTCCTTTACGCATTGCTGACTTCATCTGGTCCAACTGCTTTGCTTCCTGCAGTGGATCAACAGCCAAGTCAATGAGAAAAATTCAACGTGAATGACAGAAAATAACCTACATTAGTGGTACAGGCGACTTTCATTATCTCACTTCTACTCAGCAGAGGAAACCATGCTGCTGGAGTCACACTGCTCCCAAGTCTATGAGAGCATGGGAAGCGGAGTGTACCAAGAGCAGAGCACATGTCTCAAAGCAATTTCACCCCGGTGATTAGAAGGTTTCACTTCCAAACCCTGTATCCAACAGGGCCAATAGCTTTGGTTCTGCAAGCGCGAATGCTCTCTATAATCAGTGAGGGAAACTACGACCTTCCCTGTCTTCGGCTGGCACATCAGCAGAGCTGACGAGTACTCAAGAACCCCTTTGCAAGCAAGGGTGAAGTAACTGTAGAGATACAACCACAAATTCGTACCTACAGATGGGATGGATACTGTCATTTCATCCACTATGAGGAGAAAATGTTATAGGATCTGTATGACACAGGAATCCCATTCTTCCCCCTACCAAATGCTGTCTCCATTTTTAAGGTCCCCAATTAACAATCAAGTTCCTGCAATCTAGCAAGCTACTGCGTGCCGGTGACACTGCAGTGACTGCTTTCCAGAGCCTTCCTGCTCCAAAGCACACACAACAAAACAGAACGGGACTACTTCTACCGCTCAGTGTTCTGTTAGCTGCGGGCTATGCACACACGCAGGCGCATTCTGGCGTTCATCCGAGGCACAGTAGCATCACTGCGATCCAAAGCCTAAGTCGGGTTCTCATTAAGCCTGTTCCTCTGACACTGTTTGCACCGTATTCCTGACCGGGTCTCTCTTGGCCTTCCTGAAGGCATCTACAGCCAGCCTGAGAGGGGAAGGACTCTGACCCTTGTGTTATGAAGGCAACACAGGCAGGGATGAATGCCGCGCATCTGTCAGAAGAGACACACAAGATCTGATTTCTAGGAGGACTGAACACCCACAGCTGCCTGTCACTGTAGCTGCAGAGCCCGGAATTGCTCCCAGGGCAGTGGATTCATCTGTGCAGCCACAACACCTGACAGCTGAACACAGGCAGCACTCGGGGCCTCACCTCTTCCAGGTTCTTGCGCACACCCTCCAGGAGCTGGGAGCTGTCAGGATCCTGCACTACCTCCTGCGCTTTCTGCATCTCTTGCCGCCACTGTTGCTTTGCAGCTTTCAGTGCCGTGTGCCTCTTCCTCATGGAGCGGGTCTGGCGCACCAGGAACTCCTTGGCATTCCTGATGGAGATGCCTTCCGCAGAGATATAGCTCCTGACGCTACAAGACAGACAGACATGCACCTGGCTCTGTGCTGGCTGTGCCATCCTGCAAGGCTCACGCAGCACCCTCCCCAGCACCGGATTGCCAGTACAATGCGCATAAACCCAAGCAAGAACGTTTGCTTGTAAAACCACAGCAAAAGTATTTTCCAGAAGCAGCCGGCATACAGATACTCACTGATCAAACTGGAAGTCCTCATGACTTTCGGAGGGTGGGGAAGCAGGCTCTCTGGATGAGTGCTGAGGAGTTGAAACATTTCAAAAACTAAGAAACATTTATGGGAAACAGAACCCCATCACGCCATAAAAATCCACTTAGGAGCAAAAATTCAGAATGACGTCACCATGGTGTTGCCCAGATCCATAACCAGTGCCAGAAATGCTCTTTCTGTGACTTCTGAAAAGTAACAAAGACATTTCTCTCCCTGACCCAAGCCTTGCTTTTGACTCCAAGAGCACTCAGGTATCACAGAATGGTAGGGGTTGGAGGGGACCTTCAGAGATAGTCTAGTCCAACCCCACTGCCAAACAGGGTTCCCCTGGATCAGGTCGGACAGGAACATATCCAGGCAGGTTTGGAACATCTCCAAAGAAGAAGGCTCTACAACCTCCCCGGGCAGCCTGGGCCAGTGCTCTGGCACTCTTAAAGTTCAGAATATTTCCCTTATGTTCAGATGGGATTTCTCATGTTCCGCTTTGTGCCCATCACGTCTTATCCCGTTGCTGGGCACCAGGAAAAAGAGTCTGGCCCCATCCTCCTGACACCCACCCTTTAGATATTGATAAGCCTTCTCTTCTCCAGACCAGACCCAGGTCTCTCAGCCTTTCCTCATGAGACATGCTCCAGTCCCTTATCTCCATAGCCCTCCGCTGGACTCTCCCCAGTAGTTCCCTGTCTTTCTTGAACCAGGGAGCCCAGAACTGGACACAGTACTCCAGATGTGGCCTCACCAGGGCAGAGTAGAGGGGGAGGAGGACCTCCCTCGACCTGCTGGCCACACTCTTTAATGAGCCCCAGAATGCCATTGGTCTTCTTGGCCACGAGGACACATTGCAGGCTCACAGTCAACTTATCGTCCACCAGCACTCCCAGGTGCCTCTCTGCAGAGCTGCTCTCCCGCAGGTCAACCCCTAACCTGCACTGTGGGGGGGGTTCTTCCTGCCTAGGTGCAGGACCCCACACTTGCCCTCGTTGAACTTCATTAGGTTCACACTCCGCCACACTCCTTGCCCCTGCAGTAGTAATATACAGAAATCGACAACTACTACCAAGCATATTGATGTCCTCTGGCAAAGAAAAATGCAGCACTGCATCTCAAACGAGTTCACGCAGAAGAACAAGAGCTGGGATTTTCAAGGGAGTTACAGCCTCAGATCTCACAAGGCAAACACCTTTACAGTCTGCTTTACTCACAGCTTGACTAGTTTCTCTCAGGTCTTCAACATGGAGCTCAGCTTTCCTTCTCGGAGATCCCACACTTTCTTCTGCTTCTAGTTCTTTCAAAGTCTCCTGTCTGCTCCTGACTGCTGTCTCCAGCTCACTGCCACAAGAACAGGGAATAATGGCAGCACTAGATTAGACTGCAAGTCCATTTAGCCCAGTAATCAGTATGCAGTGGTGTCCAAAGTGACCTCCAGTTTCCAGGAGGGAAAGGGCCACAGTTATGCAAGACACCACCAGTATCGGGTCTGCGGTGTGATGTCAAACACGACCCCCAGCTGGGCTGGGAAACATTGCTTCACACCCTTACCCAGAAGCTCAGCTATCTTAGGAAAATCTTGTCTTTGCATTTCAGCGGCCCTCTCAAAGCATCTTATCAACCTCTCAAGACAGATGCGGAGATGACAAAACAAGTGACTCTGACAAGCAGAGGTGAAGGCACACATTTTCACAGCACATTATTATGAGATCTAGACACAGACCACAGGACCTCCCATGCCCTCAACATGCAGCAAAACCACCATTAAGATTCTGAAGGAATACGGCCCAGCACACAGGAAGCTCAGAGGTAAGGGAGAGGTCCAGGTTACAGGCATAGGGTAGATTTGTTGCGTTACAGAAAATTTCTCATTCACACACCCTATGCGTTTCTGCAGCCTCTGGCTTCGGGACTGCAACAAGTCCACCTGGGCCTCCAGCTCAGCTTTCTGGTCCTGCAGCTCTTCAAGAGACCTACGCAGTTGCCGGATGGACTCAAGGAGGCTGGCGTGCTCCCTTCTGTTCTCCTCTAGGCGGAGTTGAGAAGCTAAAGCAGCTTCCTAGAAGAAAAACAAGCGGTCCCTCACAGTAGTTTCCCCAACACCACAATAAAAGGCATACAACAGACAAGACACTCGCTACCTGCACAGTTCATGGAGGTCCCAGCACACTAACCCTGGAAAAACGAGGACTTTTTGGGAAGGAGTTCAGAGTTAATCAAACTCCCAGCTGGACGGCGCTCCAGGCTGAGGCAGGGATGGATTTTCGGCCTCACAATTTAGAAGCGACAGCTTGCTTTTTTCAATTCCATTGTTCTAGTGTGCTCCCCTCACCCCCAAACGCAGCACAGCACCTCTCCAGAGCTAAGGCCTACATACATCTCTTTCCAGCTCAGTCCGTCTGTCTTCATCCAGCAGCTGCTGCCTTTTCTTTCTCAGAGACTCCTCCTAGATAAAGATGAGGAAGTAGGTGAGTGTCAGAGTGAGGAGACTGCTGAGGCTGAGCAGCACTTGTAGTACAGAGCTCAGGCCTAAGTCTCCAGACCATTTCAGAACTCAGGAGAACTGTTGTCAGTTTTGCTTTATTCCCGGACACACACTCACGCTCCCCTCCCTTTATGTGGCTTCAGGTGAGAAGCTGGGAATATTTGCATTCCTGTGGGAGGAATGCCCCCCCTTCCTGCTCAGCTACCAGAGAATTCAAGACTGCCTGCAGGACTCTGCTTTGGTGAAGCCTCTGGTTGCCTCCAGCATTTCTCCACCTTTTTACTTCCTCACTCCAGTGTGGCTTGGAAAGGGAGGGCTGACAGCAGCAAGGTCACCTACAGTCCTTGGCACCGGTCAGGACTTAGAGATCTGGTCGGCAGGAGCACCAGCCAGTGATTTTTGCCCGTTCCACAGTAGCGTTTGGAGTGATTCTCTCTCCCGCTCTGCTGCCCGAGATCCAGAAACACAACACACTCGTTCCCTTTTCACAGCAGCAGGGAAAGGAGGAGATAAGTCAGGAAGGGACTGACTAAAATCCAATCCTACTCCGTGTCCTGAGCAGGACATGCTGCCTCAAAAGGCTTTATTAATCCCTCTGTCCTTCTTACAGCCACTTACTGTCTCCTAAAGCACTGAGCAAACCCAGAGCACCGACTTTCACTGCAAACATCAGCCACGAGGCTGTACCACTAAGAATGGTTAGCCCTGCTCCGGCTCGCAAGAGAAGTTTTACCTGTACCTTGGATGGCAGCAAAAGCCCTGGCTGAGCACCTCTGAGAAGTCCCCCACAAGAAGCAGCCAGAGGAGCAGCACAGGCTAGGAGACCTCTGCGAGCCCAACAGGGCTGCCTCACCTGGCTGAGAAGCTGCACTGATCTGGCTTTGATGGTCTTCGTGCGCATTTCAAGCTCATTTTCCGAATCCTGAAGTTTTCTTTCCTGCACAGAGATGCTGAGTTAGAGAGAATGGCACAAGTTCCTCAGGCACCAGGCAGAGCTCTGCCACCAGGAGGCACAATAAAACCTGGGAAAGCGTGACCTTATCTCCCTCTGGGCTGAAGAGGGTGGCAGGCACACCAAGGTGTCACGGAACCCAGGCCATCCCCAAGCAGCAAGTCACAGAGACCTGCTAGGCAAAGCGTTCTCCTCACCCTCTCCCTGTGCCTGTGCCGCAGTGCGGTAAGCCGCTCATCCAGCTCTGCCTGCAGAGCCTTCACCTCCGCTTCATGAAGTTGTCGGAGGCGCACCATCTCACTTCGCAGGCCGTCAAATAGCTCTGCTCTTTGCTTTCTCTCCTGTTTGTTGCAAGACATAAACAAGGACAGGGGCCGAGTGAAGCAGAGGGTTCTGCAGCAAGCCAACACGAACAGGACGCACCCTCTGGAAAGCCAGCCCACCACACAGCAGCTCCTCGGCAAACACCAAATTCAGCAGATTATAGCCTCTTGCTTACAGGGAATGGCACAAGAAAGAAGAAGCAACCCATGAAGCTAAGGTTGTCACACACTGCTGACTGTATAGTCTAGAGTGGGAGGCAGAAGGCTTTCCATAACAGGCACCTGCAGAAGCGTGAACAATCTTCTCTCGTACTGAAGTCCACAAAAGCACGTGGAAGTTGCCTGCACAGAGATCATTTTGACAACTTATCCTTACAAGCCCAGCCTAAATTCACCTCACATCATGTCAACAATGCCCAGTTCTCCTAGAAGGAAGGAGGCTTCCAGTTCTAGGAGTGGCTGAGATGGTCAGGTCTGGCCAGCAGCAGTGCCAGCCAGGTACAGCCCAACCAAGCGAGCCACTAGAGTCACCTCCCAAACTCACTGCTCTCCCCCAGCAGTACCTCCTCCTCGTACTGATCCTGAATCCGTGCTAGGACCTCCTGGTGTTCCTCCTTCATCCTCTCCATTTTCCTCTCGTGGTCTTTTTCTATTTCCTGGCGTTTCTCTCTCATAAGCTCGCTGAGCTGCAGTGATGACATGGAAAAATGCTTCTCTGAATGACAGCACTACAGTTGCCCCCCAGGACGGCAGCCTCTCACATGAAGCAGAGGGACTCAAGCTCAGGGTACCTTGCAAGTGGGATCAGGCTGTGGCCTGGGTAATAAAAGGCAAGCACCCTGGAGAGGCGAGATGCTGCAGGGGTCTCCTTTCCCCTACGGGACCGCTGTCACCCCTGGGAAGGGGACGTGGCCTCTCAGACCTCACCACGCACCCAAGGAGAGAGGGTGAAGAACCTTCAGCAATCCGAGATGAATACTTGCCTCGCGTTCGTATTCTGTTACTCGATACGCTTTTTGCTGCACTTTCTGCTCTGCTCTCTGCAAGTCTTCACGAAGCTGAGCCTCCTCGTTCCTCTGTGCCTCTGCTATCTGGGTTTGCAGGCTGGAAATGACCTGCCATGAAAGCCACCCACAGAGACTTGTCACCCTTCTGACAAGATCCATTTAGTGCCCTCCTACAGAGAGCAAGCAGCATGGCAGAGACTAGTGTGCGCAGTCTCGCCACCCCCTACTTGGAGGACGTCCAAATGCTGAGCCAGACCAGAACCACATTTAGGAAGCGGAAAAAATTAATGCCACCCTCCCTGGCCACCTTTGGTGACAGCGTGGGGAAAAAAAATAATTTACGTTCTCAGGACATCATCTTTTACCTTACGATGCTTCTCTTCTGCTGCAGATTTCAGCTGCTGGAGTTCAGTTGCAAACTGGTTCTCTAGCTCTTCTACTGCCTACAGGAACATAAGCAAGACAGTCTGCTGGAAAACCTCTGTATGGGGACGTGTTGTGCAAGTGCATTTGTAATTAAGCATTTTGCAAGCATCAAAAAAGCACAATGGTACACCCCTCTCCAGCCAGATTTCATAGAAGGTACTTCTACCTTCTACGTGCTTTCCCTCCCAGCAGATCCCAACGGATCTCAGTTGTGCAGCGCTGGGAGGACTACGAACTGCCTCCATTCAAGAACTCCCCAGGCTCTGTGGAGGACTAAAGCAGCAGCCAAAGAGGTATTCTGATCTGATAAAATGCCTGGGTTTAGCTTGGCGGAGACACGCAGTGATCTTTCTCCTTCCTTCAGATGCAATAGGTCCATTTAAATCATTGTTATTTAATCACCATTGCAATAAAAATCGGGGCAGTACTCCTCCCCACATCAATCACGCCTCTAACAGCATGCCTGGCATCTTTCCTTCCTGTTTTAAGTGAGTCATTATTAAAGCCCCTGCAGGTTTTATTTAATCTCAACACTTCAGCCTCGCAATGCGAGCCAGGTCAGCATAAAGAGCATGGGTCTGACCCCAGCCGGCAGTANGAATCGTTCCTTCTCTTCTTCCAGCCCAATCCTCTCTTTCTGCTGAGCTTCCTCCATTTCCAGCTTCATTTTCTCCAAAACCAGTTGCTGCTGCCGCTCCAGGCTCTCCTTCTCCATTACCTGCTGGGATTCCCACTCTTCTCTTAGTTTCCGCAGCGCAACCTCCTGCTCTGCCCTGCTCGGTTTGCAACAAGAACACAGAGAGAAGCCAGTCAGAACTTGGTACTTTACCACTGGGCTCCATTTAGGAGCCCAAGCCGGGAAAAGACACCGCTATAGAATAGGACACAGAAGCCAGAAGAAACAGAGACCCACAGCACACAGATTCACAAGCCTTGTAAGTAAAGAGCTAAGCAGTCAGGTGGAGACATGTCCGTCAACTGAGTAAAAAAGACATAGCAAGACGTAAGCTTTCCAGTGTCTGTCTTCTCTGCCTCCTCCAATTGTTTTCACAGGCCTTAAGAGCCCTTGGACAGAGCCATCCACTCTAACCAGGCTTCGCTGCCAAGCGCGGCTGTCCTTGTAGGTGCCGTTCCTTTCATTTACACGCCCCAGAGCTGTGCCTGGTCCAACATTACAGCAGCACCCCTCTTCAGGACGCTGAAGTACTATGTGTCCTTTCAGCAACAATTCATCAGCTCCAAGGCAGAGAGCTGTTACCATTAAGGTCCATCAGTTTTGCCTTCTATCGCCACGCAGCTCCCCTGCACGTACAGCATCGCAGTCAGGGCCGCATACTTCCTACCAAGGCAGGGTACCAGCTATAGGAGGCTCTGGAGGACGAGCACCTCCACTTTGAGCGGTTGCTGGTGGCATGCAAGCTGCTTCCCTCCCAAACCAGCGGAGTTTATGTCCTCAGGAATGGCAGCAGAACTTTTCACCTTATCTTCTCCTTCTCTGCCTCAGTCTCTGAGGTGATTTTGGCTCGCAGCTTTGAGAGTCTCTCAGTTTCTTCCTTCCTGACACGCAACTCTTCCTCCTCAGAAATCTTTGCCAAATCTTCTTTTAGAGTCCTGAGAGATGAGCAGTCAAAAAAAAAAAAAGAGGAAAAAAGGTTCAGGAGGCTTTAATATCTTCAAATCACCTCCCCAAAGGCCTATAGATCGGCTCCTGCTCCCACGAGCTGTGCCTGCCCGACTGACGCATTCTCGGGGCTCCAGACCCTTGATTCCGCTCCCTCCCTTCAGAACCTGGCTGCTGGCATGGGAGACGCAGCCCCTCAGCGTCAAACTCCCGCGGTGCATTTTTAACCTGCACTATAGCATTACAAGTGGCACTTGGGGTTTCTTCCCCAGGTAAGTGAAATCAACTCCTACCAAATGAAAGCAGACTCCAGCCAAGGTACCTGGATGCACTAGTACATCCGTAAGTTTTGCATTTCTGTATGACACCCTTTTTACTACTGCATAGACATTTTTCCCCCTTCAGGTGCCGTTTCCGTGTCTTCCTTTGCACCCCAGACAGCACTCCCATGACATTTCATGTCAAGATACTCTTTCTGGCTGGCTCAGCATGCTAAGAACATAAGTATCAAGGCCACCTGAAATAAAACCCAAGCCTTGAGAGAAAAATCCCCCAGGGAGAGGACACAGCTCCCAGTGCTGTTCCATTCCCTGGATTGCTATTAGATCCTCATGCACTGGCTGCGTTTCAGCCATCCATGTCCTACGCCTTAAAGTCTTGTTTGGAAGTCCCTCTGTAAAACATACAGTACTAGAGTTTCAGATAGTTTCTCTGGGGTAACCTCTTCTCCTCTAATGCTCTAATTTCCAGTCCTGTTACTACCGTTTAGCCCAGGATTTGAACATCTGCCAGGCGGTAAAGCTCCAAGCGCTGAACTGGAAACTTTTCCCAGGTTAACCGTAAGAGGCAGGTTCAGAGCTCAAAGCTGCATGTGTACCGAGTCAGAGCTCGTCTTGCAGGAGACGGGAAGATGCTTTCTTGTCAGTATTGGAAAGCACATTCTTGAGGCAGACTGTGCTCTCTGCACACAGCACTGACAGCAGACCGCTGTTCTTGTCAAGATGTGCGGATCCTCACACACAAGATTGTCTGGGCCAGGCACAGTCCCATACTACTCCTCCCCAAAAGCCTTGTTCTTGACTGCTTTGCCCATAACTCCGCACAACAGCGCCAGTTCCAAGGAGGCAGCCTATCACAGCACAAGCCTGCAGCCACTGGCAATGAAATCGTAGCTCGGAGAGGCTCAGAGGAGAAACAGGGGGAAGATGGAGTAAAAAAGGAAAGTACCTGAGGGATTTTTCTTTTTGCTGATGAAGCTTCTCAGCTTCTTCCTGCTGCTGCCGCCTCATCTCCTCCTGGAATTGCTGAATTTTCTCCTGCTTTGCTTGCAACAAATGCATTTCCTCTTGCTTGAGCTCCGTCTCCAGCTCCTTGGCTATTTCCTCCAGGGATTCTTCACTAGGCTGGTTCAAGAACTGCTCATGTTTGCCTTCCTTCTCAGCTTGCCTACCAAAATGAGAAAGCTCCTTTGGCAAAAGGGTGACAGAAGCCTGAGTAACATAAAAGGAACAACACCGCCCCAAACAGTTTCAGCTCCAAACCAACCATCTCAGAGCCACCTAAAAGCTTTACTGTCAACAAAGGCAAAGGACACGCAGAATCCCGGCAGACTGCAGCCGCTTGCGGGCTGCTGTGGAGCCCTTGCTGTTTAGCTCCTGTGACGGGAGGAACAGCAGTGTCGGTGGGTGGAGGGTGCAGAGGGAAAAAGACAAGCTCGCTACAGGAAAGCGGTCTTTCCAAGGCTGTTGGGGAACACGCAGCACACGCTCAAGATTGAGTGGCATGTTATCTCAGGTAACAGCATCCCCACACATCACCGGTGGGCCCTCTCGCTGACGCCCAGAGAAACTGACGAGTTATTAAACCCAGCCCTAGCAGCACTCGGGTCCCAAATACCGTTTATTTTTGCCCACGACAGCTCACCTCGCAAGGGTGAGACGGCCGCACTTCACAAAGGATCTAGTAGCTACAAAAGCCTGGCGAGGGCTGCCGGGCATCAAAGCAGATGCAATCAGTACCCGTTTAGAGCCCAGGGCTTGGCAGTGCGCTTCTGATGGACCAGGTATTTTTCCGCAATTGCAATCTAAAGTGTGCTGGGAGTTTGCCAGCTGCAGGCAACAGAGAGCCCTAAGCACTCCAAAAATTCAAAACCAATCTGTTTCTAATTAAGTTTTTTCAGGCAGAGTAGCAAAATTGTAAGGTCTGAGAGAGGCTGAAGGGGAAGGAGGGGAAAATGAAGATTAGTATAGGAACATAATTTTTATTCTTTGCTAGAGAAAGCTGGAGCAGCAAGGTCTCTTCATGCTCTGAGACTGCTAGCGTAAATGTGGAGGGACGTCTGTTTTGCTAGGAATCAGGGAAAGAACAGCTCCAGCCGTAGAGCCTTGAGTCAAAGAGAAAAGGTCACTTACGCAGCCATTAGCAAGAAGAACAAGGCAGAGGAAAGTAGTTGGGTTCTGGAAACAGCCAGCTTAGCTAGTGCTCCCCCATAATGCTACATGCTCTGGGCCAACTGCAGAGATGGCTACAGAAGGTGTCATTTATCAGGCTGCTCTGCAAAGCCATTCAGCCACTTCCACCTTTTATCACGTTCTTCCTTTTGCCCCAGTTCTTGCTTAAAAGGAGATCCAGCCAACACACACATTCACACAACTCTTAATGCCTAATAGAAAAAGGGAGATACCGTGCCGGTCCCCACGTCAAGATCGCTTCGCCACCACTTTGTCCTGAGAGACGCACTGCCTATTTTTCCCAATTACATCTGCCGATCTGTCATTTGCCATAGAAAGCAAAGTCAGCACAATCACTTTTACTGAGATCTTTATCACAGCGGAACTGCATGTACGTATCTGCAGAGACCATCGGTTTAGTACAGCAGAGCACGGGCTTTTGCCGGGAGCCTGAGCTCTACCATCCTGCGCTCTGATTCTCTCCAAGCAACCAATGTTTCCAGTGACCGTAAAACTGGGGTGATTTGTTGGGTTTTTGTTGTTCCTCCCCAATCTCAGCAGCACTCAGCACACGAACTCAGGAGTCTGTGCGAAACCATTTATCAAAGGAGTGCGAATGCTTACAGCCTTGTTAACGACACTGGTAAAGAGGAGGCTTTCCCAAGTACAAAGCAAACAGCTCTTCCTCCATCCCACAGAGTCCTGTGCCACAGACCCCAAGGGCTGAGCTGCTGCTCTCACCCTCCGCAGCACAGACTGTTCACTTGGCACTCTCCCCAGCGAAACAGCTGCTTGGATTTGCATACGGAGATGTTCGAGCTCCGCTGTGCCCACCAAACCCCATCTCCTAGAGTGCTGACTTCACACACTAACTTCCAACACCACAAAGGGGAACAAAAGGACAAAAGCTGTTACGCGTACAACACCAGGGACTTAAATACAGCCCTTACGCTTTCCGTGGGGCAGCGAGCTCCTCCAGATCAATTAGGCTATCCAGTGACCCCTCCTCCGGCTCCTGGGCCACGGCCTCCTCCGGATTGGAATTTTCTAAAGCAAAACACTTCTCTCCTGGTGTTTCACAAGCACTTTGATCCCCCTCACTTTGCAGCACAAAAAGAGGTAACAGAAGACCAGATTAGCGCTGATTAGGCTCTAGTGGCTGCTGCAGGTAGACGAGAGAGGGAAGACGGGCTGTGCAGCGAGTTAGATGTCACCAAGCCATGCCTGCCAACGGGACCCGTTTGTCCAACACGGGGCTGCCAAAGGCACGGCAAAGCTCCAAACCATTCCCACCCCCTCAAGCCCTGCCAGGCTAACAGGCAGCTGAGGATTTAACGGGTGTCAGACTCAAAATGCTGACTCCCTTTCCTGGATTATCCCCTCTCTTTCAAAGTCCCTAGAGAATTTCCCCGAGATAAGTCAGCCCTGTTAGCAATACTCACACTGTTGTCCACACTACAGATGGAACTATTGGCAGGCATGTTTACATCCAAGATGAAGGAGGACTGTAAAAGTACAAAGAAGAGACAAGGCAAGCACGAGCTAGCTTTACAGGCAGAGAGAAAGAGAGGATGCACAGCTGGGAAGCAGGTACCTAGCGATAAGGAGACAATTCCTGCCGGCAGAACACGTTTTCAGGGACCTTCATACGAACAGCTCCTCTACGAACAAGGCTGCAAATCCCAAGTGCATGCAGCCAGTCATTAAGATGGACTGTAGCTTCTTCCGTTCACAAGTTTTCCTGGCACAGGCAACGGCTTCTTAGTTCCCAGTGCCCCAGAGTATATGTTACTCGGTGCAGAGGCTAAGAGCTTTGACACAATTCATCTATATATGCCACATGCTGCAGCTCTCAGAGAGAGGGGAAGGGCTCGAGAGAGCGTGGAGCTCACTGCTCAGCACGGCATTTCAACTGTTTTAAACACGTTGCCACAAACTGGCTGAAGACAGCTCCCCTAGACACGCTAGTGTTTACAGTAACTGAGGGTCTGGAAGCCAGCACTGCTCTTGGGGTAACTGCTGGTGCACTCTAGATTGATTTGTCCACACACCATGACATAAGCGAGCTTAATGCTTACACCTGGTGAACCAGGCCACCCCTACGGAAGGAAGGGGAAGACACCTGTTCACATTGCAGCGGGACTCTCTCACCACCAGTAACAGGCACCAGGCTGGCCCTGGGACCCTTCACCCACCAGCTCTGCCCAGTGAAGAGCTGGCAGCCCAGCAGGACCCGTGCTGACGGCCTCAAAACCAGAAGGGTCCCGTGATGGAAGACAGACCTTTGGGGTCTGTCATGGGGCAGTGGCCAGCAGCTAACTCTTCCACGGCTAACCGCCACAGGTCCCACCACACAACGTCAACAGGTTCAGACCCTCTTGGCAAGAGGGTGAATTTCGCAGCCTTAAAGTCAGATAGCTGTAAGGGAAACAGAAGCCAGCTCCACGTCTGGGGCAGTCACAAGGAAACGAAAGACAGGCAGTTTTGCTGCCTACCCAGCCAGAAGTTGAAACAAAGCTGAAATCTACTGAGGCAGTACTAAGGAGGTGGCAGGAGAAAGGAGAGGTATAGTGGGAAAGACCCTGTGAGACGCTGCAGCATCTCAGGGTGTTCTACAGGGGACACCTGTACAGGTTACAGTGACCACACCAGAGCAGGAACAGACAGGACAGGAAAGTGATCCGGAGCTAGAACTGCCTACAGCTCCTGTGCTGCTCTGTTTGTACCGTACCTCTCAGCAGCTTTTGTTCTTTTGCTTTGCTCTTCCTCTATACTGGCTTTGCTTTGGTCTTTTTCCTCTTCTCCCAGCTCCTGGGCCTGCAGGTAAAAGCAAACAGCGTGGAGTTTGCTGCCTCCTTCACTGCCGGAACCTCTCAGGACCATGCAGTGGTTCTGCTGAAGGGCAGCACCGCTCCGGTCCAGCACATCAGTACTGACCAAACAGCCTCCACAGGCTGCTCCAGGACACCCAGCTGCATGAGCCAGCCGCCTCTCCCTCAGGTAACCAAGGGGCTCAGAACGTCACAGGAACGCCTTACAGGACCAGTTCCAGCAGCACAACTGAGAGGCCTGGGAGCTCAGCTCTCCAGGCTGTGCTAGGTTATGGTCTGGGGGTTGCTTTTTCAATACAGAGGATGAGCTCCCTGCCAGCACCCAGCACTTTGGCCACATAGTGTGGGGTTTCCCCCCCCCCCGAATGTTATCTTGGATATCTAAGTAACACTACCCCCCCGAAAAGTGTAGGACAAAAAAAAAAGTCTCCTAAAGTAAACAGGAAGGTCACACCCAGGAAAACAAAACAGTGTGCTATGGCCATAAAGCAAATTGGTATCTTGGCTGTGACCAGAATCACAAGAGGACCGTCTTGCCTCACATCGCAGTTCTCCGACACGGGCAGTATACATGCAGTCACACCTACCCAGGGATTTCTGGCTACTCGCTCCAGAATGCATCAGTTTGTGTGCTGCTGAGGAAGCCAGCTCCTCAGAAACACAGTCTAGGCAACTCCACTTGCCCTTTTTATGATGTCGCAAATACTTGAAATATGAATAGCAAATACGTGAATATGAATTAGTCAGCTGCTCCTTCTCCCACCTGCCAGCAACCAGCCACCTCTGTCCCTGCAGTAGGTACACACAAACACGCACTGCGCAGTTCACCTGCGGAGGGGAAGAACGCTCCTCTTCAAGCTGCCCGGCCTACATGAGAAAGCAGTAAGGGCTCGTCCGCCCTGCTAAGGTTTCTGCCCCCAGAAGAGTAGCCCATTCCTAGATTCTTGGGAACCACAGAAACAGCAGGTGAGCTTAGCCTTTGCCATGCAGGAGCGTATTGTGGAGCAGGGCCAAAGTAACACAGAATTAAACCAGCAGTAATTTATGCAAACCTTCAGTGGAGCAAACAGCAGAAGGGTTCCCTGCAAGTGCTGTCACCTTCCATCACCTCAGCCTGGTCAGAGCTCTCCCAGGCAGCTCCCTCCCAGCCTCCCTCCTGCCCCAGTGTAAATAACGACTTCAATTCCCGAGAACCGAGGAGCTCGGCAAGTGTTTCCTGGCTCCGAACGGCCTGTCACTGCCGCCTGTGAAAGGAAAGAAACCAGACAAATGGAGAACAAGATCTTCCTGGGAAGAGGGATAACCAGTCACAGAGCAATGCTGCTGAGCCCGTGCATGGGGCCGCTGCTGCGCTCCTGCCCAACATGCCTTCCCAGGAGGGTAGTCCCTCCTGAGAAGTCACAGGCTGCAGCAATCTCGGGACACACTCCAGAAGGTGAAGACAGCACCTGCCCTCGGGGAACACGGTCTGTGAGGTTACCAGAGTGCCTCGCCTCTCCTGTTGCCTCGGGGTCCCCAGCAGCCCCAGTAACTGCTAGCAGCTTAGTTTTCTGCCCTGCTTAAATGCCAGGCTGTGTCCCACGGGGGAAGTCTCACAGGCTGACGATACAAAGCCAGACTTGTGGCCACAGGAAAGCAGGATGACAGATAATAGGCCGTCTCCTCCCGCTGCACAGCACAGTCCCCAAGGGACCTCAGCGGGATCTCCTCCACGCATCAGCTTAGCTCGCATGCCTGCTTCCAGCTCCTCACCATCGGCACCCTCAGCGCAGCAGCGGTGCCAGCAAAGCAGGGTGCCAGCACTTTAAATGCCTGTTAAGTGAAGGGTGAAAGGAGCAGCCTCCCCACTGCCAGCAAAGCAGCCAGGTCTAGCAGGGAGCGGCCCACACGGCCTCCGCAAGCTACCACGGCTTCCGCCAAAACTCGCTAACCAAAACCCTCCAATACTGTGCTCACGTAGCTGACAGAGGTGGTCTTTTTTAAAAAACACAAAATTTTGCCAATATAGTCAAAGCAAGGCAAGCTCCCTGTGTGGATGTAAACACATTCCTACAAGACAGCCTCGCTTCAGACTAGCCTCTGTCTACGGGCACAAAAGAGCAGCTGCAGTTCTGCAGGGACACCTTTTCAAATCCACCCCTCTCCCAGAACAGTGCTGTAAGAAACTCAAAACGTGGCTGCTCCAACGAGACATTTGTATGCACGGTGGCTGTGCTGCAGTGAAAGGAGAGGGGGAGAACACAGCAGGCATATGTTTTGTTTTCCCTTCACATCTGATTATGCTCATTATTAGGCACAAGAGGACAGGTGTATTCTCCAGACGCAACCTTACAAAGTGGATTGCTCCTCTCTGCTGGACAGGTGGTGAGTTTGCCACTCAAGGTCTCCTCCAGTGCAGCTGATCAACTCACTTACAATCAGAGCAAGGCTGAGTAAGCCCCAGCTGGAGCCTGACCCTCCGCCGCGCTGTGCGGCACGCTCTTCCAGCCAACACACTGATGAGCTGAGATGATGCGGGAGAGGGGGAGCTGAGAAGGCTCAATAGGAACATGGAGCTGGGGAAGCCAACTCAGTGACATGCTGAGAAGACAAAGGTAAAACCTCAAGATGCACAGCAATCGTCTTCAGTCGGAATTGCCCAATCAAAGCTACATCCTGGGCTAACGGAATATAGGAAGAACAGACGTGTGCATGCATACGTGCACTCCTTCACACGCCAGACCCACTGAACAGAGCCTATTTTCCACCCTACGTGAGGGCAGGCAAGACAACCAAGTGCTTAAAAATAAGCCTCCCTATACCAAAACCTGTCAGAGAGAGTTAATCTCTTTCTCTTCCCATTTGTGCTACTGTGTTCTGTTACACAACTTCTTTCTGTCTGCTTAAGAGAAAGGACAAATATACTCACAAAGGAAGAAAGTAAGAGAGATTCTTCTTCCCACTATTCTCAGGAAAGCCATTTATCTACACTTGCATTGGGGCAGGGAAAGCACACGTGAGCTTGCATGTGTGCACCCCTCACAAGCCACCTCTACTCAGAGTGCATTCTTTGGGTAGCTACCTGCGTGTCTCTGCAGAAAAAACGATGCACTAGTAGTGCTGCCCTAATCCCCGAGAATTAACACATCAAACACATCACTTCTGTTTGCCTCTGCAAAGCCTTTATGCCGATAGCATCACTGTGATTAGGGCACCACAATGCAGTATTTTACCCTGCCTACTCACAGATGGGTCCCGAATCACATATATAGCGCTTACCTGGCACGTGGGGCTGTCCAAAACAGGAGACAGAACCCCCACATCCAGTACCTGCTCAGAAAGCTGACTCCGGAACCCCAAGTCCTAAAGAAGAGAGGAGAAAAGGGTCAGTCTGATGGGCATGCACGGGTTTTGCCAGAGATCCTGAGATTAGGCCCAAATCCTCACACAGCCTGGAATCCACACTCGCCAACCCACTGACAGCAAGTCTGTTGTTGCACTAGATATTTGAACAATCAGAAAGGTTTACAGGACGTAGGAGAGGTTACACGAAGACTCTGGCCTGCATCCAGGCATAGGTCACCTGTACTGCAGACAGATGGCTCCGTTAGCAGCGTGACCAGCAGCGAGGTGGGTTTTTGCTTTGCCAAGCTGCAGAGGCACAGGCGGGCAAGGTGGTTGATGCAGAGCTACCTGCTGGGACAATGGCATACCAGGTACTCAGTAGATCAGGATTCCCTATGAGCTTGGCCACCGGGAGCGCGCAGCACAGAGCCTCCTTTCAAATGCTGGCCCCCAAGGAAAGTCTCCCTGTGAGGCCAGGGGACTGCCATGCCACACAGGAAGGACCCCGTGGGATTGCAGGGCGGTGAGCTGTCACACTACCAGTGCACGCTTCCACACCGCCGGCCACAGCAGGCAAGGGTGACACATGGTACATCCAAAGCAAGCAGCAGATCTTCCTCCGGCCTCCGCTGCTCCCATTTCTGCTGCTGCTGCAGATTTCCCAAGGTTTCCCCTTAGAAGTCAGCTCCTGCGAGTTTCCCCACAAGCTATTCACTCTCCGAGCCGGTTCTCCCTCCTGGCAGAGTCTCTGGGGGTCCTTGCACTCAGCTGCACGCACGGAGCATGTGTGGCTGTGCGCACATATGCCCACAAGCGAGCACTACAAAAGGTATTGTTTGAGGTGGCAGACGCTTGCCAACACACAGGCTTGTACTAACACCGATAAATAATGATATTCTCAGCCATTTGCTGGCCATGCTGCCCCTGCTCCCACTGGCAGATGGCAGTGGCAGTTTCCCGTGGAGAAGAAGAGATGCTGATGGGCATCTCCCCCCCATCTCAGGGCTTCCCTCCTGCGTCTTCTCCCTCTGGGACCTCCAGGAGCCAGGTCTCCCAGCCATACAGACTCCACTTAGAAATAGCTGCCGAGTCCCTTCAAGCATAGTTTTAACACCGCGTATTATTTTCCTTTTTGCAATTATCTGAGTACAGTCCCAGCTCTAAGCGACCTACTTTTCCAGGGATATTACCTCGCCCACAGACAGAACCTGCTAAGCGCAGGATGACATCGCTGGCCTGTGGCACGGCTGTAAGGTCATTCCTGAGCAGTTAGGGAGCCAGGCAGTTGGACTGCAAGAGGTGGGCATAGCATTAACTGGCTGCACATTCCCAGGGGAGCATGAGGCCTCCAGCCAAGGGACAAGGAGCTTTTAGGGACTCACCATAGGCCGCATCAGCTCCCGGTCTGAGTGGTTCGAGGCTTGCAAGTCCTCCCCACAGCCGCTGGTCTCGGATGCCTTTGAAAGCTGAGAGAAGATACGCGTTACAGCCTGCACATGTCATATCCCTGCACCTTCACCTAGGCATGTCCAACAAGACGACAAATGATACTGGGAAGACAAACCTGGCCTCTCTATAATGTAGGGAGGAGGAGGTGATTGAATATCAGAGGAAAGACCACGGGTGTGACCCACAAGACAAGCACGAAACACCACTTCTGGGGATAAGGACTGGGGAGGGCAGAGAAGTGCTCTTCAAATATCCCGGCTAAAGGGCACTTGCTTACTGTCCTCTGTTCCTTCTGCAAGGATCTCTGCAGCTCTGAGAACTCCCCAGCCCACCACGCAAACGGGTAAAGCCACAGATGACAGTACCATGATCTTAAAAGGACTTTAACAGTACACCTCACTGTGCCCACCTAATTGCAGTGAGGACACCTACGTTCCCAGCCACCACGAAACCATACGTAGCGGAGCAATGGGAATGCCCGTGTAGCCCTGCCGACTTCAGCAGAAGTACCCAGATGCATAAAGCAAGGTAAGACTTTGTAAAAGCAGAGCTCGCAACTTTAAGCTCTTCAGAACAGAGCATGTTTTCCAGGCTCAATTTTACAGCTTATCGTTTCTTAAAGACATTACAAATCAATGGAACTGCAAAAAACAAAATCAGGAGGTAGGAAGCCAGATTCAGAAGTGATAGCTTCTCAGATCTCCTATTCTGACATCTCTGGAGGACACTGAACGCGAGTGGATGGAGTGCAACTGTCTGGCACCCCAGTTGCAGGGGCCAGGCCACGAACACATCTGCACCTTGTGACACTTAATGGTTCTTCTCCTGCCAGAGACTGCACAATCAAATAGCCCGGTCGAGCTGACTGCAGTCAGCTGTTTGCCAGCTCTCCTCCCAGAGAGTGCCAGAAAAGCAGTGGGCAGACTGGGAGGTACTACACTCCATGGACTCAAGCTCCAGCTCTGGAGCCAGCCTGGAGGTACCGTCCTTCCCCACTCTGACCTCGCACCTCCCTGCCGCGTCCTTCCGCAGAGCCTCAAATATCGCAGCTGGCAGCTCACTTTACACTTTTGCCCCATCTCTGCATAAGCTGAGAGAAACACCAGAAGGAGAGAAACAAAGCAGCGCGGACAGCTGGGCTTGGTGTGAACTTCATTATGAAACCTGCTCGCTCAGTACAGATGGCAGCACTGAAAGCTGAGACATTTCTCCTCCAAGACTCGAAACACACATCACAGTTCAGGGTTTTTTGCCTGTCAGTTGCTTTGGACAGCACTTTGTGTATGCATACAAGAATGGTTTCCTAGCTCAGTACTAAAGATTCCGATCTGGGAATTTGGAGCACTTGTGGCCCCGCAGGAATGCCCTGCTGATTCGGAAAGCACTTACACTGACTTAACAGAAAACGAGTATTCCCAAATCAGGGCCTTACAAAGCAACAGGAACAGCCACAGCCACTTCCACACCAAACCCAACCCATGCAGGCCGGTCTCTTACTTCGCCAGCATCCAGCCTGCTGTCTGTTTTCAGCTCAGCTGCTGCTTCTTCCCTCGTTTCATTCACTAGCTTTTCAGCAACAGACACGGCGTCGACGGTGGCAGCCAGGCTTGCCAGCCGATCTGCCTCAGCAGCGTCGGCAGCTGGAGACGCAACTCTAGGTTGCCCAGGACCGCTGGGCACATCTGTCCCTGCGGCGCTCCTTTCCCCCAGAGACTGCGGCAGCTCATCAGCTGCAGAGATGTCACCTTCCACCTCAGCATCTTTCTTGCCCAGTGGTTCATTCCCAGCAAGTTTCCCACCGGACTCCTCCTTGTTCTGGCCAGACAGGCTACTGTCAGCATCTCCAGGAAGGACTTGAACCGGAGTCGGAGGGCACACAGCATCAGAATCCAAGGAAGAATCTGGCTCTTCTTCAGCGTGTCTTGATTTTAAAGACTCCTTCTAGGCAGCAAGTCAAACACAATTATAGCTACAACATTCCTTGCCTCCCTGGGAGGATGCAGGGGACAGACATAGCACAGGTTGTCCTACAGCCAGAAGCAAAAGTCAAAGCTTTGGGTGACTTCAAGACCCATTTGATTTCTTTCCGTACAGTCCCTTTCAGAGACAAGGAACTTCATTAAGATAAACACACTCATTTCCTGGGCTCAGACCTTATTTTTACTCTATTGCTTTTTATTCGTGGGGTCTCAGAAGACGGGAGTTAGCAGTGCTGCTGCAGCACCCATCAGCCCCCCCAGAGCAACCTCCGTCCTCTGCAGTAGACACGCTTATGCTTCCACGTTGCATCAGTTCAGTGAGAGACAGAAGTTTGCAAGAGACTATTACTGGACATTTAACGTCTGCCTGAAGTTATAAGCAGAGAAGAGTAGGCAGGATGCAATCATCCCACCTTCCAACGGGACAAACCTGAGGGCAGGCACCGGTTTAGGCCACTGCCCTGAGCTCAGAACCAGAGGCTGGCTAGCTAACATCCTAGGCAGAAGTGGCAGAACCCACTGGCCTTGGGAAAGACAATCCCAATTTACAGCTTAGTCACCCAAAGGTTCGACTGCCTCTTCCTGCAGAGGGGAGGCCCACAAAGCTCACAATCAAAAGTGCAATAGCCAGGAGGCAGCAGGAAAAGGTTCCCTCATCAGTATGCAAACAAAACCACTAGCACGTCCTACTTTCTCGCTGTTTTATTAATGCTGTGGCATCTTGTCAAACATTAGCTGCATCCCCGTGTACAGCGTGTACCATACACAAACCGCATATTTTAACGATGTATTTTTATCAAAGCGTAACTGGAATGCTGTCAGCTCTAAACCCGGAGCTGCAGCAAACTGAAAGAACATCTTCTAGCGCATCATTTGTCTGAGAGACCTTCTCAGGGCTGAGAGCGCCATCCATCAAACTAGAGAGGAGGACAGAGAAATCAAATCACTAGGTACTTTCCAGAAAAAGTGCAGTTCAGAGCCTCACCTGCAGTTTGCCAAGTAATAAATGAAAGCTTACGGCCCCTTTCTAGTTTGGTGCCTGGTTAGCAGCAGTTCACAGACACCCCACTGAATCACTAGCCAGCCACATAAGGCTCCGCAAAGGCCTCGCTAACATCTTTATTCCAGAACCCAGAAAAACATGTACGAGTTGCATATCTTTAGTGTTACTCCAGTGGAGGAGTCCTCATTGCGCTTCCTTTTACCTGGGGATTAGGACATCAGGAGAGTTGTGCTCCCTTTCGGACAGGCTTGTCTTAGAGTTTTCCTAAGCATGGCTCTCTGACAGTGCCCAAGAAGAGATATGCCAAATGAGACCGGTCAGGATTCTTATGCTTCACCACAGTACACAGGTATTTCCCTTTGAGCAGCGCACACGCCACAACAGAATATATCAACACAGCCAATCATACTGTGCACACAGGGAGATTTCTCTCCAGGCAGGTCTACCTCAGTTACTAGAATATCCCAGACCACTATCTTTAGCCGGTAGAATCCTATTCTAAGGACAGATACAGACAAAACTTTTGTTACCATTACACCTTAATGACCACCAATGCAAGTGTCCAGAAGAGGGAACTATGCCCATCCGACATACGGGTGGAGGAGGCGGCGTGTTTTCCTCATGCAAAAGCTTGCTATGGATTTTCGAGCTAGGACAAGTCAGTCAGGTTATAATTGGCTTTAGCTGATCTTTTCACAAGCTGTAACACATTTTACCTGCAGCTGAGTGACACTAAGTGATGTGAAATTTCTGCCTATCAAATCATCACTCCCAGTGGTGGGCATAAGTCTGGAGGGATATCGATATCCCATCGATACCAATAGGACCAGGTTTTGGAAAGGTCCAGTGATGAACCATCAGTACGAACAGCAGCCACCAAAACTGAATCCTACTCATCTCAGGAAACAGGATGACTATGCCGCCTCTTCAGACTTTAAGAGGTTGAAAGTTGAGAGGTTACAACAAGAAAAAAAGTGTTCTGTCTACCTTTAAACGGAAAAAGAGGAAAAAATCTCATGCTGCAGACAGAACGCCTCTGCAAGGCGATGTGCTCCCCCCTTGCTCCCTGGTTTCAGGCTGCTCTCAGGCACAGAAGTACAGAGAGGAGGTTAGGTTTGCCAGACCTCATCTGGGTCACATTTGCCCTCGTTTTTTTAAACTTTACACCTCTCTCCATGCATGCAATACTTTAACCAGCAAAAGAAACAAGCCAAGCAGCTATCAGATCCACACCACAACACTAGAAGCTGCCTGCTGCATGCAAAGCCGCAGTGACATCGTGCGAGCAGGACCGCGATGTCAGAGCCACTCATCACCTCTCTGAGGCTGCCAGCTTCCTCCGCAGGGCTCCTTCGGTGCTGGAGATCAGCTTCAGCGACATCAGCCAACTGCCTGCCACAGTTTTCCTCCTCTGCTTTGCTGGTCACCTAGTGGGTGGGGTAACACATCTACTAGCAAGGTCCTCACACCGCAGCTCCCAGCTGGGAAGGTCACCCGCCCATGGCAGGTTATCGCCCTGCGTACCACCCACTGCTGAAAGCTCTCCAGCTGCACAGCCTTCCAACCCACGCTCAGGAGCTCGCAGGCCCAAATTCCCAAACAAACGGCTTACGCCCTGCACGCTTTACTGCTGCTGCTGCTGCTTTTCCTCCTGGCCAGCCGCGTGAACTCGCTGTTCTACCAGGCTCTTCCCAGCTCAGGACACCCCACGAGCCGTGGCGTACTACAGCAGTTCTCAGCCCCACTCCCCCAGCACAGGGGAGAGCAGGGCTATGAGCACAGTAGCCATTCCTTCCCTTTCACTAATCGTCCCAGCGCTGGTCTTTTAGGGATGTCTCAGTTTCCTGGGAGCCAGCAGCACTGCTTCCTGCACATACATCTCTGCATTAACACGCAAGCTGTATCATGCAATGTTTACTTACAGAGACAGCTCCCTTTCACACATCTCCATCTGGTAAAGAAGCCTTGCGTGGTAATTTCCCACCACATTAAGGACCTCCTTGACTGCCAGTGTTTACCCAGAGATTGACCTGTACAGAAGGCAGAGTGCTAAACCTCCCAAGCTGCACACACTACATCAGGGGATCGCTTCTGCTGCCATGGGACCCTCCGCTCAGGCACCCAGAGATGCTTCCAGACCTGTTCCTCCCTCTTGCCCCTGCCAGCAGTATCCCAAAGCCCTTTTGCATTTCAGAGCAGTCCCACCTGGCTGCAGCAACTATTCCATGACAGGAATTCAGGAGGCAAACAAGCTGGGTTCGGGTGATAGCTAGCTTCATGAGCAGCCAAGCAAACCAAGCTGCCTAGACGAGGCCCTCTTTCCAAGAGTACCTTCGAACTACTACACATAAATCTCGCACCTCTAGCAAGATCTCCAGCATCGGACTTGGGTTTCACTCAGCAGCGCATTTTCCCCAGTTAAGTTACTCCTTGCTCCAGAAAAGCCCACCGAAGGGGGATTGCTTTCTTTCCATCTCTCCTCCCCATCTCCCAGATGCTCGTGCCATCTTTGAAGCAGCCTCCACTCTCATCCAACATCCTCGTGTCTCGGCAACTCACTAAAACCACACGCTTGTTTCCTGTGAATACAGGTATTCAACCCTGATCCACAGGCCAGGTGGGTTTTTTCATGGCTTCACCCCATTACTGCTTAGATTTCCCCCCTTTGGGGCTTGCTATATGAATCCTTTCCCTCTCCGTTTTGTCAGGAAGCTGGAGAATGGCTCCGGCTGCAGGCTGAGGCTCATTCATAGGAATGCCTTTCTACTGCCATCTCACGGCACTACCAGTGAATTGTATTTTCCAGCGGGGCACTAATACGTTATCAGGACTCATATCACCCGTCTGGGCTAACAGAGCCTGGCTGTTGGGCGGCAATTGCCATTTCATAATAGATTCCTGAAGCCCTGCTGCGGGACTGAAATGCCAAGACAGCTCTTTGTTCCTGGACACATTAACATTTCGGTGACAAATTGGGCCCTGACAGGCTGCTTGTTGTTTGGAGAGGAGAGTGGGGCCTTTCTTTCGCATCCACTTTAGCATAAGCCTTTGCAGTTTCTGCCCAGCACCGTGAATGGGTTCTCCAGCAAAGTACTTCACAGCTTAATTTTTGTATGCTGTGAAAAGGATAAGGGAAATACCGTAAAACACTTGAAAGGAAATTAATTTGCCTTTCAGATACTGGAACGGGATTTTCAAAGCGGTAAGAAAGGATTAATGTCAGTGCAAACAGCCGGGCCGGATCACCGGAGCTGCTTGCAACGCACTTCCCATTGTGCCCTTGTCATCTTAAGCCTGATCAGCACTGAGAGCGCGCAGGCACAGAGCGCACACCCACGGGGAAAGCAAAGTGTCTGCACGAGGCCACGCGTGTACTGAACTCATTGCTGATGCTCTGTGGCTGAGCTGGCGCATTTATCAGCAGTGCAAGAAGAAAGAAAACCGGTTTTAGGCTGCCACAGAAGAGTGGCTACGTGGAAGCTTCATATTCTTGTGGAAATCAGTTACAATGCAAGAATGGCATTTCCAGAGTACGTTCCCCTCTCCTGTCCCCAATGTCACCGTTGCAGCTTCAGCTGAGAATGAGCCTTCTTTCTAAATGCACTGAAAAAAGCAACGAGGAAGCAAATCATGCTTCTTCCTCAGCCAGCCTTCCTCCCACAGCAAGCACAAGGCACCTCTCTGATCCAAGACCCTCTCCTTTGTGCTGTTCCTTGGAAGAGCCGATTTCCAGCTTGCTCATCACACCTACATAGCTCAAAGTTTCTCTCTCTTCATTCAGAGTGAAAGGGAACTCCACCCTGTGCAAAGATGCCGTCACCTCAAAACCCTTCTACCAAACTGCACGCGTGCTCCTCCAAGAACAAATCTGCCCTGGATATCCACACCGCTGTCCCCTGCAGACTGTCTGGCTTCTCACACACTGCCCCGAGCCCTGCTGCTGCGCCTTCCTCTCCATCAGCCTGCTCCAGGTTGCTCCTGCTCAGAAGTAAGAGAACTCACCCTCCAGCACCTCTTTTGTGTTCTCACTCCCCAGCCTGGACACTGGCTGGGCAGTGCCACAGCTCCTTTCCTGCCTGGCCAGTTTCTCCTGCCCGCCTCGCATCACCCGCTGTCTTACCTCGGAGTCCAAGCTGCCTCCCAGCACGCTGACATCCATGTGCAGGTTTTTCAACAGTCTTGCTGTCCCATGGAGACTCTACAGGCATTTAAAAAAAAAAAAAAAGGAGATGGCCACCACTGAGTTCTGACCTCTGCAATCCCACAGGAGGGACTGGGGGTTCCTAATGAGTCAAATAAGGCAGCAGAGCCACAGCAACACATCAAGCCAATAAGCCTACAGCCAGTTCATTTTGGAAATACATTGTGGCAGATGTTGACTTATAGGGAGGATTAGACACTTTTTGGCGACCAAGCAACACAGAGGAAACAGAGCACAAATTAAGGCCCAGAGTCAAACAGAAGAGCCACGGACAATCAGCTATTACCAGGGGAGCACCACAGTTTTTCATTCCTTGAGGCTTCATGCACTATGGTTACCGAAAAACCGCTAAGAGCCAAGGCATGCAGACTACCTCATTCTCACTTTCTTCCTCTTCATTTCTTCCTTTCTCTAGAGCCGCTGTGTTCGAGGAACTCTTCTCTTCGCAGATCAAGCCCAGCAACGTCTTGGTCTGGCTGGTGGGCTTACAGGTCTCTGCAGGCTGCCAGGGCAGAGAGAGAGAGAGGGAAGCAACAGAGAGAAAGGACAGCCAAAGAGAAAGGGGAGACACAAACCCACTGAGACACCAGCCAGCGGCAGGGAAGCCGCCGAATCCCAAGAAGGTGCTCGGGATTACGCTGCTACCCGCGCTCTGCAGAGCCACGTCCAGCTCAGAGATGACATATTCTTTCTGAGGCCATGCTTCCCCTTACACCAGAGGGGCTCCTGCCCTACAGCAGCACATCTGCAAACCTGCCTGTGCCTCAAAACACTGATTCAGTCAAGACCACAATAAAGCAGAATGTCTGAAGTCATCAGTGACAAGACTTACCTCAGCAATAACAAAACCTTCAGTGAAGGTGTTGATTTGTATGATGCTTTGCACCTATATGGTTTTCTTTTCCTTTAAAAGATCAATTTACCACATCTGTTCTGTTGACCCAAAGGTGACATTCTATAAATAATCATTCGACACTATTCTAGGTCTTACATTCATCCAGAAAATTGTTCCTTAAGTTTTTTTTATTCTCAGCAGTTGAGTGCAAATACTATTTACTAGATTACTTTATCTGTACTGTATGTCATGCTTCATTTGGACGCAGTTCGAAGTTCTACTAAGATGAACTTAACAGACTCCCCCCCCAGCAGTAATTGAAACAATTCTTTCTTTAAATCTGCTAAACATGACAGAATAAAGCTCACCATAAATTTAGCACTGGACTCCCTAGAAATAGCAAAAGAAAAGAAATATAGCGAAAGACAGAGTAGGGAAGGGTGGGGTTTCTTTTAGCAGAAAAGTATTTGCAAATTAACAGGAGATCACAAACTGTCATTTAAGCTTCTAATTATCACGATGCCTGTGACTTTTTGCAGAGCATGCTTTCCAGGGCGCGTTCCCAGAGTGACAGAGCCTTACCTGCGTTCCTCCTTTGGCCACAAGGCTGGAGTCCACCGAGCTCCCCACGTCCGAGTTCAGCGACCCACGGAGGATGCCGGCTGGAGATGCTGCAAGGCCACGCAGTGGAGCGAGGTTCCCCAGGGGCGCCTGGACAGGTGCCAGCAGGGTGCCTGAGGACTGAGCGTGCAGAAGGGACTCAGTGACAGCAAAGTACAGGCGCGCAGCTCATGCTCCTTATTTCAGGAAGGGAGAAAACCCTCCCCTGCGCGAGCACTGGCTGCTGATACTGAGCCCACCACCACTGAAAAGCTGTTTGAGACCCCACACTCAGCGATCGCAGCGCGTGACACACGTAAGGAACAGCAGTTCAATTTACCCACACATTTTGTCTTCTAAAGACCCACCTGAATACGACGATTTACTTTACAGCAGTAAGACTATTCAGAAAAATAAGTGGGCGTTACTCCAAAACCCAAGCGAGAGAACAGCAAGAGCCACGCTAGCTCACACACCTGCACGTGCCCGCACACAGCGCCCTCGAGGAAAGGCTCTTACCCAAGATCACGAACCATGGGAAACTGGGCAGCTTCGCCTCCGTTTGCCCTGCTACTCTACGCAGGGTGAAACGAGTGAAGTAGAAACCATTCTGATGGCAAAAAGCCTCCTGCTCCCCACAAGCTGCAATTACCACTTCTCTTTAGAGCAACATGCAGGCTGCTTCCTCACTTGACACCTGTGGAAGAGTAACAGGCAGCAGAAAGAGCTCTGCTGCAGCACATCGTAAGAAGCTCCGGAATACACCTCTCCTTTCAAAGCACAGCAAGAGCCCTGGGAGCCATCCAACATCCTCACCTCTGAGCAACGCACGCTTGACAGCAAGTTATCTTCACCCAGAAACGGGACCATTCTGTTTGACTTTGTGGAGTTCCCCACCCAAGCGGCCTCACCCTGTGACACGCTGCAGAGGTTAAGCTAGCAGCAGCCTATGCCAGCATTTTCTCCGTAGCACGCTGGTACTGGCAAGTGCTGCTGCTTCAGCAGAGCACACGGGTATTCCAAAGTCACAGCTCTGTACTCTGTGTCTATATAAGATTACAGGCTGAAGACAGAGCTAATTCACTTGCACGCTGAGGGATGGGGAGAGGGAGATGAATATACGCCGATCCTTCTTCCACCAAGTCACTGCCACAGCAATGGCAACACAATTAATCACACATTCTGGGCTTAACTGATTATTTTCTACAGATGGCCATTAACTACACGTATGGAGCAGGGGATATCAGCTGTCCGTCAGCAAAGATAAACTCACTTCCATCAGGCTAATTAAAACTTTCAGAATAATCTGCAGTTTATCTGATATTTATAGTCATACTTATCAGCTAACCGAGCACTACCGCATGTTGGTAATCAGAAACCTGAGCTCGCAAAGTGGTGGAGCCACAGCTGGGTACCAGCAACAGTAGAGCACAGCTCTACTGTCCATTAACATTACACCCTGTCTTTTCAGTTCATTTTTTTCTTCAGAACAGGAGGAGATTAGGTAAGTCCTTATTGAACTGAGGTGATTGCTTACGGACAGAGACAAAATAACCTGGAATGTTGTTCCCAGTGAAGGGCAAGTCCCTGCTATAGGGTGAATCCAGGGGACCCTGAGTTTAGATTGTGGGATCTCCAGGGAAAAGACTGACTTGGTAGTGTGCTTACTACAAAGAGTCTTAGAGCCAAAGTTAAAGATGATTTGGTATTCAATGTCACCATCCCACTCGATTTACTGCCCATCACCTGGTTTTTGAGTTCCGAAGGCTCTTCACGTCCTTGCAAAGCTGAAACAAGGTGCAAGTTGTGCAGTGTTTGCCATGCAAGTAAGACCACAAAGGCTTTTACAAGCTACCTCTTGAGCTTTAGGAAAACTACTATAACTACTGCCACATCTGCTTATGTGACCTCCGACAGGATGGTTTTGCCCCTTTTCTCCTGAAAATTAGCTTAGAAGCAAGGTTTCACACGCTCAGTTCTCCAGAAACGTTTAGAATGGAAGAGCCATCACAAAGGACTTAGCCCTACCTCATTCCCACCTGCTCCTTCACCAACATCTATTTTGCTGCAACTCCCCACGGTTTCTCTGGTTTGGGTCATCTCCACTTTCACGGGGTGACAGAGACCGTTGCTGCCCTGGCACTCAACCTGCAAGTCTGCTGTGATTTTCTCTCCCCACGTTCCAGGAGCTTCGTGTGGCCTTCCGTTTCCTTCTGTTTGTACTCCAGCACCATTAGACTTCTGGGCAGTGTATTTCCCACAAAAATCCACGTGTTCAGGTTCAGGCCTGTGGCACAATTTCACATCCTCTGAGCTACGCTCCCTCTCTGTTTTCTGGGCAGGACTTCGCATCTGAGCCGAGGAGGACCCCAGGAAGGGATGAAGCAGTAAAGGCTCTTTTGCAGTGGAGCACACATCCTTCTGTCTCCCAGACTCGTGATGTGGAGAGAAGCGATGGCTCACTCCCAGTACCTGGGGTGCATTATCGTTACGGGAACCGGCTGAATCGCTGCTATCGCACTCTGACATCAAACCGCTTCCTTCCTCATTTCCCCAGCTGTCTTTAGCAGATGAAAACACACGTTTTGATGGAGGATCCACTGCAGAATGAAGACCCACCTCGATTCCTCTCTTTGCATCCGGCCCTTGAAAGCAGGGCAGTGTATCTGTGATCTGTTGAGGGACTGCAGAGCGGCCCTCTACCATACCATTGCTACTGTCTGCTTCTGTATCTGCTCCTATGGCCAGCAGCTCCATCTGCTTTAAACACTCTCTCTCAGGCCTGCTGATGCTCTCGTTGCTCCTGCGCAGATTGATGGCTGGACCCAAGGCCTCATCTCGAACTTTCCTCTTACTTCTACTCTCAGGGACCTTGCTGTGGGATCTCAGCTCTTCTTGAGCATATGGAAGACGAGCTGCCTCCTGCAAACTCCAGTCATCTGCGGGACTGGCATCAATAAGAGTCATCTCATTGTTCCTGTGGCAAGAGCTTTCTTTTCCTCCGGCTTGCAATATGCCTGGACTTCTTTCCACATCCCCATCCGGTCCTGTAGATTTCTCTCCGACTGAGAAGCGATGATCGGGCTTATGGACACACTCACCCATCACATCTTCCATCTTCCACTTTTCCCTCAGGTCTTCCTCTTCAAAGAGCAGCACTTTGTCTTCAGAGGCGTCTAGCAGAGTTTTAGCTTTCTCAAAGTCTTGTGCATAGGATTTCTTTGACGCGCACGAAGGTTGCACTGGTGGTCTAACCTCCAAATCATCCGACCGCGAGTCAGAGGAGTCAAGATAAAGCTTTTCTCGCATTTCTAGAGGTGTGTATTGCTCCTGGTAGATGTTTACATCAAAGCTGCTAAAAGACAGGCCTTTTTCTAAGGTGTTCTCCATATCAGGTAAGGTCTGGAATGGTCTGCTGAACTTTGAAACGCCATCTTCCCCAAGCAAGGAAGGCAGTTCGCTTGGCCCCGTGCCTGCGAACGTTCTCCTCGAGTCACTTATGTCTGATGGTCTCCCTTTGCCTTTGTCAAGGCAGCCTTCATCTCTACTCTGGCTATCTGGATCTGGCTCAGGACTCTCCTGCCCGGGGGACAGAACGGCAGAGGGCATTTGACAGAAGGACATTGAAGGGAGAATGCCTTCAATATCTACATACTCTGTGTAGATAAATATTAGCAAATAACTAAAATAGATCACATAACTATGTATGTACACCCTTGTATCTCTAAAGTGGGGATATATACTTACTACACAACTTTGTATATAAGTAGGTGTGTATATTTTTGACAACTTGAAGTTACATATATACATACAAGAGAGAAACGCTTAAAGTGAAGGCTAGAGGCCTTCAACTCAGAAAGCTGAAGAGGTCAACGCCTTGAGCAAGAACACAAGACACCATCTTCCCCCACAGAAATGTATCTTATTACAGGCTAACGGAAGGTGCAAATTATTTACTCTCATTTGGGATGTAAAGGGAATTTGGTTATGCTTGCAGATGCCAACAGCAAAGCAGACTAACCTCACGCATCTAAGCCTATGCTCAATGCCAGGATATCATAGCAACGCACACGTTGACACTGCACGTGGGCACACCATTTGTTGTCCTCTCCAAGGAAGCAAATCTTTCCAGCACTCCAACTATCTGCTGCTAAGAATAGCAACAGCATCCTTAGCTGCTACCAAGGCTGGTGCCACATCCGCCTCGGCAATAGCACCACAGAGCTGCTGTACCCCCACTCCAGCTGTGTCCTTCTAAAGGAAGGCTTCCCAACTTCTGTGGGTTGGTGACCCCACTTCTGTTGGATTTTCATCAAATTCACAACCCTGCTGGACAGGACCCCTTGTCAGGGGATTGCTGCTCCGATCCCAAAGCAGTAACAGCACAGATCCCCTAATTCCAGGCACTCGTCCATCCTCTGCCCAGCCCTCCACAGCAGCATTGCGAGCAGAGTCAACTCACGGTGGGTCGCTTCAGTGACTGCGTCTCCTTCTTGTCTTTCTTCTCTTTCTTTTCTTTCTTCTTCTTCTTCTCTTTCTTCTTCAGGCTGCCACGTGCCAGCAGTTTCTCTCGCTCCTGGATGACAAGCTCTCTGTAGTGGTCATCACAGGGGTGGTCCCACATGGACTGGCCGTTAGCAAAGTTGAAGTAATAAATATCACCAGTGATATCTTGGCTGTATGGCAGAAACAACATGAAAAGATGAAAGAGCACATACAAATTTACCTGCACATACCAGAAGATTCTTACTGCATCACATGACCACCTTAAGCTCAGCGAGGAGGAGCGTGACATCTCCAAGAACCCAAAGATGCATCAGTGCGAGGAAGCAGCTCTCCCAGAAGTCACTCGCATCCTTATCCAGCTTCCCAAACACGCCTTCCCCTTCCTCCACAACCCCAAAAGGACCCGAGCTCCCCCACCCACAGAAAGTACATCTGCTGTGGCATTACCCCCACTCGCCAGCCGGTACCCTGCTCTACCACCGACGTGGGCAGCACCCAGCAGGGGAACAGCAGAGGCGGCCCGGAATCTAACGGGACAGCTGCTGAGAGCTCTCACCAGGGCTTCCACTCGGGCGGTAACGGGGCCACGATGCCTTCCCTGGCCAGCCATATCAGCTCTGGCTCCTTCTCAGGGTCAATCCCGATCTCCCGTGCAAAATCCTGGATTTCTAGGAACACAGAAGAGAAATGCAGGGAGATGGTCTACGCCAGGCACTACACAATAAAGCCAACCTCCGCAGCTAAAGCAATGGGCACACTGGGAAATCCCGAAACGAAGCTGCTCAAAGCTGCCAGCACGGCAGCGAGCACGTGCTACCAGGCTGGTAAAGCAGGGAGACAGACTGCAAAATGGTATTTATTTTTGCAACCAAAAGGCTCATTTTTCAGCTGGCTTCTAAGAAATCCCGTTTATTCCACCCTCTCCACCCACACTCTCCGCAATTCCTGTTTTCTTAATACAGCTAGAAGTAACTCGCACGCTTGAATCCCTTATCGCAGCTCCTAGGAGGACAGGCATCAGCTACCTTGCTCACTGGGAATGTATGTCTCATCGTAGTCTTCTTCTAGGATGAGCTGGTCCCCAATGCGCACCATAGCTCCTGCCATGGCTCCCCGCACCTGGCGGCATGAAGGAGGCAACACGAAAATCACAACGATCAACCGCACCCAGAAATAAAGCTTCCTCATCACACAGCGCGTGGCAAAGCCCCGCAGGGAACGCGGCGCCAGGGCTGCGAAGGGGAACAAGGTGCGCTGGGGCTGCCAAGCGTGGGTCCAGCAGGGAAGGGCACAGAGCAAAGGCAGCCAGAACTGATGGATTCTGGTAAAGGCAGGAGGACACAGCTAAGAGCGCTGGGCAGCTCAAAGTGAATTAACAGCACAAAGGGAGGGGAAGAAATACTACGGTACTTACAAGCACATTTTCCCACCTCCCCTACAAGAGGCAGAGGTTGCTGGCACTTAGTTTTGCTTTAACATTTATTCCTTTGGTAACAAGGCGCTTGAGCCCACCTGCCGGCTGAGCACTGCTGGGATACACCACGCAGGGCACAGCCAGGAGCTCTCCGCGTTCCAGTTCAACGCCCACCCGGAGGCCAAGGTGCAAGAAGCCGCCCCGGTCACAACACCCACAGCCCGAGCCACCACAGAGGAAGGAAAACACACAACAGGGTAGAACTCTCCGCTCTACTTACAGCGCTCTTTCACAGCGCACGGCAAGACCGAAGCAAAGACATTCTGCACACAGGTCTTAGGGGCTGCGGAAGCAGGCAGCGGAGCTGAAGCAGCGCCGAAGTTATATTCGGACCCTCCAGGCTTTCAAGCTTCTACAGAGGAGATGAGCACTGCGTCAGGGACTTTTTAAACAGGCAAAAAGACAAGCTGAAAGGAGAAAGAGAGAAAGCAGTTTTCCCAGAGCACAGCACAGCTTTTTGAGAGCAGTCCCTGGGCTGAACCAGCACTGCCCAGGGAGAAGGCAGCTTCTCCCACACCCGGCTTGCCTTGGCCTCTCTCGCCTCCCCAGGGGACATTTCAGAAGCTATAAAAGGAGCCTATTTTAACGTGGCCCACCTGCGGAGCATTGCTTCGCTATTTAACTCGAAGACCGTAGGCGGCAGTTTAGTCCCGCCGCAGCTGGGTCCCCAGCACCCCTTCTGGCAGCTGTAAGATAATTTCCTCCTCACCCGAAACGCCCCCCCCCCCCCCGCGCGCCGCC
>VZSZ01000618.1:0-13664 GCA_013398815.1 Ibidorhyncha struthersii
GGGGAAGCCACAGCGGGTGGGGTGCTGCTGAGCTGAGAGGGGAGACGGCGCCGAGCGCAGCACTGCAACGCGAAGAAGGAGGTGAGTAACGAGCCACTGGCCAAAGGCTGTTCCAAATTAAAAACTCTTTTATTTAAACTCTCTCCCGTTCCCCTTTCTCCCAGCCTGGAGCGATCCTGCTGCTTCGCCGGGCCCAACACCCGCACAGCAGGGAGGGGGGAAGCTCTTGGCACGGGGGTCTGCGCCCCATGAAGCGGCCCCAGAGCACGCTGCACCCCACATGCCCGTGCTGCTGCACCCCTGTCCCGCAGCGACAGGGCTGCCGAGGGCCTGCGTGTGGCTAATACCGGCCTCAGGCTTAGCCGCGCCGAGCAGCGTGGCCCCCCCCCCCACCATAGGGGTGCCCCTCTGGAGGGGGGAGCATGAGACACCCCAGTCCCTTCCCGGCCTGCCGGGTGCTGCCCTCATTTGCGCCTGCCGAAGATCGACTTCTTGCTGGGGTTCTTCTCGCCCACGCTCAGCCCAATGAGCAGACGCGCCTTCTCGTCCTCCTCCTGCTGCTGGATGGTCCCGTCTGATTTGTTCTCCAGCTTCCCCCGGGCTTCCGCGCCCGCCGCCGGCTTCAGGCGTAGCTTCTCTTTAATCACCTGCCCCGGGATTTAGGGGGCTCAGCACCCCACGGCCGCACCCAGGCTCCTCGGCGTGGGTGAGAGCCTGAGCTGCTGAGCCAGTGCGGCTGCTTCCCGCTCTGGAGAACGTGCTACCCGCTGTGGGGTTACCACCTCCGTCCTGGGCAGAGCGGCTCCGGCAGCCTCCCTGTGAGCAGGAAGGAGGCACTGCGGCATGGGGTCCCACGTACCTGTGCCACCAAGGCTTTGCGGCTGTCCCTCTTCACCGCCATGGCGAAGTCCAGCCACGTCCATGTGTTGTTGTGGTACTCCAGGCACGGCAGCACCAGGTTCAGGTCGCCCCAGTCCACGCTGTTCTTCTCACCCTGGGTGAGAAGGGTGCCAGGCAGCGTGGGACGATGCCCCAGGCCACCCCCCGCCAAAGGGGACGTGCCCCGCCCCCAGCACACCCCATCCCACCGGCTCCGCACCTTGTAGCTGACGCAGAGTGGCACCTGCGGGATCTTGATGTAGATGAAGGAGTTGTTCATGGCCGCGCGCTCCTTCATCTTGTCGATGTCATCCACAGGATGCTGGGGACAGAGCAGGAGCCATGAGCAGAAGGGAAGGAGAGGGGACACAGCCAGGAACCAGCGGGGAAGGGACAGCTGGGCACTAAGCCATGGCATTGCTTCACCGGGGAGAGGTGAGAGCTGGCACGGTGTTAGGAAAATGAGATGCTGCAGGGATCCCACCAAGCGTGCAGGTGCTTGGTTGTAAAGGATGCAAATCCTCATGGTGGGAGGGAGCAGGAGAAAACGGACAGGCAAGTGGGGGAGGACATGGCTGCCCAGCCCTGCAGCTGAGGGAAAACAGACCAGCTCCGCAGCATTCCCCCCTCAAGGCAGCAGCAGGTACCTCGGGTGCTTTACGGAATGATCTTCTGACCCCTGATGTCCGATTCAGTCCCTGAGTGACTCCCTTCCCTGGGCCCAGCGAGTCATCGGCCACGATCAGCTGCCGCGGCTTCACCACGGGGATCCCTGGGACAAACAGGGTGGGAGGTGGTGGCTGGTGTCCAGCTGGGGGTCAGCTGTGACCCAGATCCCCCCCTCCAACGGCTCCCTGCCCACAGGGGAGACCACAAGTCCTTGTTCCTCAACACATGGCCCACCAGCAGCTGCCCACAAACATATCCTGGACAGGCAGCCAGAGCTGCTCAGGGACATCCCTCAGGTGCCAGGGAGGAGGGCGACCATGAGCCTCTCACCTGTTGTCACCAGCTTGGACTTGTCTTCCTCATCCCCCACCTCCTCCTCCTCCACATTGCGACCGGGGAAGAAGAAACCCATCATCCTGTGGAAGAACTGGTGGGTGAGCTGGATGGTGAGGGGTACCACGTTCACCTGTGGGAGAGAAGTGTGTCAGAGCTGCGCACACGCTGTCTGCACCCCGCGGGGACCCTGCCACCTCCTGGCGTGGCCCTGACACCTCAAAGTGCTCCTTGATGGAGATGCCTCCCACAGGCGGCCGGACTTTGCTGAAGATCCTCAGTGCCAGCTGCCGGCCAGACTGACAGGAGCTCTGGGGACGCAGCACCACCTGCAGGGAAGAGGACGGGTGGCTGGGGTGAGGACAGGCCATCCTGGCCAGGCCACTCGAGGGTCCCCAGGGTGCAGGGCTGCTCCCTCAGGCTGCCACTTGCCTTGTACACAGCGTTGGGCAGGAGGTTGTTCATCGTGACCCAGCCCAGTTCCAGCAGATGCTCAGCTGTGTCATCAGATTTGTTGACCTGCACAAACGGACCCATCGGTCTGGCACGTCCCAGGCCCCACTGGGGGGCTGCGGGTGCCACCGGCCGGCTCGGTACCTTGCTGTAAAGGAAGCGCTGGAGCTCCAGCTCGGCTATGCCCAGCTGCCCGTCCTCCTCAGTCAGGCGCCAGCGTGCCTGGGCAAAGTAAAACTCAGTCCGCCGTGCCACACTCACGTCCTCCGGCTGCTTTCGCAGCTCCATCTTGTTGGCTCGCTGCAGCTGGAAGTCCTTGAAGCACCTGCAGCAGAGAGGGGACCGGTGGGATGTGGGAGCCCTGGAATAAGGGGGACACAATGCTTGGGGAAGCCAGAGATGGCCCCTACCTGATCAGTATGTTCAGCTCCTCGCTCTCCAGCTGCAGGTCAGCTTTCTCCTGGCTCAGCTGCTGCTGCAGCCTGTGGTTGAGGTCGAGCAGGCCCTCGTTTTTGCTGTCATCCTGCAGGGACTGAAGGACAGACAACTTTCAGCGCCCTCAGCCCTGGAGCAGGGAAGCTGGGGAGCCAGGCCTTGCCTGGATGCGGGCTCACCTTCACATTGGAGTACATCTGCTTCTCCAGCTGCCGGATCTGGGCAACGTGCTGCCTCACGGCCTCTTGCAAGTGTAGGATGCTGCTGCGCTGCTCCTCAGGGTTGCTGGAGATTTCCAGCTGGAAGCGCACCCGTTGTTTCTTCTCACTGTGCTCCTGGACACAGGGATAGGAGGAGGTTAGGATTGCTCTGGGTGCAGTGAGTGACATGGTGACCTGAAGCCTCATGGGTACCTTGCGTTTGGGCTCCACGTGCAGCAGCAGGTTGTTGACTATGTCAAGGATCATGGCATACTGCGCAGGGTTGGTGGAGATCTCCAGGTCATGGTGGATCAGCGTGAACGTATCCACAGCTCCTGCAGGGACACACAAAGGGCTAGTGGGACCTCAGCATGGCCAGAAACAGGACACGTGTGGCGGCCAGCCAGAGATGGAGAGAGTTGTGGAATAAGCCAAGGTGGCTACGCTGGCTCCAGCAGGCACAGCATGTCCAGTATCATCCGGTGCACTGCCACATGGCTGGGGACCCCTCCTGTATGCACCCCTCTGATCTCTGCAGGGCCAAGACAGACCATCCCTGGATTCAGCCAGCACCTGTGGGTCAGCCCAGAGCTCTACCCCCTGCGACAAACTGCCTGGAGGTACCCACCCTCCTGCTTCTTCAGCAGATCCTCCTTCTCCTGGTTGGCGGGAGTCTCGGGGGGCTTTATCTGCGTGGCCAGCTCGGGGTCGATGTCATGGCTGTAGCTGATATAGTACATGCGGCAGCTGCAGCGAGAGATGATCCTCTGCACCTGCTGGGTCTGCTGGGCTTCTGAGGGCTGGTTCCAGTCTGGGGACAGGCAGGGGGACCATGGTCAGAGCTCCACGTTCTGGCACTTTGGGGACCCCACAGTGCAGGGCTCAGAGCATCAGCCAGCTCCTGGAACCATCCAGGGACAGGCCACGCGCTCTCAGCTTCACCAGCCTGAGGGTCACAAGCGAGCGGGATTGGGGTAGGCACAGCAGCCAGCTCTGCGGGCAGTACCTGTGGTGGTGCTGACCATGCCCCCCACCGCCTGCCCGCTCTCCATCAGCTCCTGCACCGAGTCCAGGCTCCGTTGCCGATGCTCCTCAATATTTTTCACCTTGGGACACAAGGAGGAACCACTGGCTGTCCCTGCTCTCCCTGCCCTGGCCAGGACATTGACAGTGCTGCCTGCCCCCCCTGCAGCTCACCCATCACAGCCCCCCCCGAGCCACTCACCTCCAGCCAGAGCTGCCCGTGCTCCCTCTCGGTGGGACCGCTCTCCGTCGTGGCAAAGTACTGCATGCCATCCAGCAAGCAGGTCCAGGACGTCTTCTGCTTCAGCGTGTCCCCGTACCAGGCGGGGTGGTGCTGGCACTGAAGCAGCTGTGCCTTTGCGGCAGACACAATCACGCAGCCCTCCGTCTCCGCACCACGCAGCACCATCTGCGGGTGAAGAGACCCTGGGGGTCAGAAGAGCCCTTCTGGGGCAAAGCCCCTCTCGCAGCAAAGCCATGGGGAGCGGAGAGCGTGGGAACAGGCAGGCTGGCCGAGGGCAGGTACCTGGCAGTTGACCAGCTCGATGAGGCAGTTGCGGTTGTAGATGTCGTCGGTTTGGCAGGCGGCAATGCCGCACAGCTGTTCGCTAGCCCCCGACTCCTCCTCCGTGAAGACCACGAACTTGTCCGTCTCCTCAATGAGCTTCTGCAGCATGTAGGCTCCTAGGGAAGGAAAAAGGGTCGGTGCGAGGCTGCGGGGAGCTGGCTGGGTGTGATGGGGTAAAGGCAGGCATGGCTTTGGGTTTCCCATTGCCCCCTTTTCTGCTGTGCTCACCCCCCGAGGAGGCTCTCTCAGGACGGCCGCTGGTGATGGGAGCGGTCACTCTGGCAGGGACGGAGTGAGCAGAGAGCGGGCCCCGCTTCAGCTTTTTGGCTTGCAGCTGCGTGTCAATCTTCAGTCCCTTCAGGGCCTCGGTGGACAGGTTGCGCTTGAGCACAGCCGCTTTCTTGTAGCCGTCGTAGAGGCCAAAGGCGATGTCCCTGTTGGTGGTGGTCCAGGACGCCCGCAGGTCCACCAAGTGCAGCTGGTGCGTGTGGAAACCATCGTCCCCATCCCGCAGGGGCAGCTCCTGGGCACAGAGGGTCAGAGCCTCAGCACGGCAAAGCCATCCCCAGCCCCTGCCCACGGGCCTCACACACAGGGGCTGGGAGCCCTGCCAGTCCCTGCAGGCAGAGAATGGGGACCAGAGCCTGGTGGACAACCCCAGAGCCCTCAGCAGGGACCCATACCAGGGATGCTGTGGCTGGAACAAGGCAACCCTTTGGCCAGGCGTTCGGGAGATCAGAGGGCCTGCAGGTCTGCTTGTCTCCAGCCAAATCCCTCCCTCATTGCACCCAAAGACCAAGGTCCCCTTGTCCCAGGGGGATGCCATCAAGTCAGCACAGGCTGCTATGCCCTACGTGTTTGCGGCGGTACCTCCTCAGCCGTGCGGTTGCTGTGCCGCTGGTAGGTGAGGGAGGACAGGCTCAGCAGATGGGTTTTCTTCACCAGGGTGTCGAGCCGGTGGTCCGCACTCTCATCGCAAGTGGAGGCCATGAGGTGCACGGTGACCTGGCTCAGGTCGCTCACCATCTGCGTGATGCTCCACTCCGAAATAAGGCGTCGCATCACTGTGCCAGCTGGGGAACAAGGAGAGAGGGGTCAGCTGGGGCCCTGCCCTGCCAGGAAGCGCTGCTGGCAGGGTCCCTGCTCACCTTGTGGGATGAGCCGCTGGGTGCCACGAGTGAAGATGTGTCCCTGGCAGCACTCCACCTGGATCCCGCGCTGCTGGGCAAAGGAGGCCCAGTAATGCACCTGCGAGGGAGCAGACAGCAGAGGCTGAGAGCCCAGCGCAGCCAGGACGAGGAGGTAACACTGGACCCGCACTCCCAGGACTTGCCTGCAGCCGGGGGAAGAGTGCAGTGTAAGAGAGCTGCTTGTAATGCTGCCCCAGCTTCTTCTTACTGGGTTTCATGTTGTTGAAGAGCTTCCCACGACAGATGGGGCGCGTCACGCTGGTCCACGTGGCCCAGAAGTTCTGCATCCAGCGGAGGGTGCTGCTGTAGAGCAGGATCCGGGGCTGGGAGTGCTCTGAGAATATACCCGGCGTCAGCCAGCACTGCGGGGCAGGAACACGGCAGCACCCAACCCACAACCGGTAAGGATCGCTACAACCAGCAAGCACTGCCGTGGCCCCAAGGGATCCCCGGGGCGCTGTCACCCACCCTCACTGGGACGTGTCAGGTCCATCCGGATGGAGAGGTTGAGGTTCTCGGAGCGGAAGGCACGGTAGGAATCATATTGTTGCCCCACCGGCACCTCGGGCAGGAACTCGGGGGAGCGCAGCACCACGCCGTGGTGGTCATGGGGGTTCCCGTGGCACAGCCACTGCAGGTCCAGCGTCATGCACAGGTCGGGAAGGTGCAGGAAGCAGCAGTCATCATACCTGAACAGGGAAAGAGACCCTGGTTACCCTCCGGCACCAGTGTCAGCCCCCATGCTCCCGGGCCCACGCTCACTTGGAGGCTGTCCGGACGTTGATGTCCAGGTTGCCCTTGAAGACAAACTGCCCAGGCTTCCAGTGGAAGGAAAGGTGGCTCCACTCCCAGTGCATGTTCTCTGTGGTGTTGTAGGGGTCCTGTAAGGACAAGCATAGGGAGAGGAAGGTGTGAGCCAGCCCCACGCCACGCTCTGCTCCCTACCTCGGTGGCACCCACCTCGGTGGCCAGCTGGTGCAGATTGGCCTGTTCGATATCCATGTGCCAGTCCCCGTGGAAGAGAAGGCGGCTCTTGTCCCACCAGGGCAACGGGGCGCTGGGGTCCTCTGAGGGCTTGGTGAGGAGATCCACGCACTGGCCGATCAGGGTCCAGGCTGGGTCCCAGCAGGGTCCCCACACGATGGTGTACTGGGAGATCTCAGCTGGGGACACAGAGGTTGGCTCAGCCCTTTGCATGCCCCATGCAGCCCCAGCAGAGTCCCCCTGCCCCTCCAGCTCTTACAGTGGAAGTCGTGGTAGAACTTCAAGGGTGGCATGTTTCTCTCCACTGTCGCGTCCCCCCAGGGCAGCCCCAGCTTCAGGACCTGGCGGCGCCGGGAGCAGGCCTGGCCACACTGCTCGGCTCCGATCAGCCGGCCTGAGAGCTGCCAGTTCCGGATCTCAAAGAGGTAGCGAGGGTAGTCACGGATCCGCACTGCGGGGCAGAGGAAGGGCTGAGAGATGGGGCAGCAATGTGACACTGCGCTGCTCCCTGACTCTGGGCCATGGCAGGAGCCACTGTCCTGTCACATCTCTGCTCCCTTCCCACTGCCTTGAACCTCCAAAAAACATTTCCTCTGCTTGGTAACACATCTCATGGTGCCATCAGGTCCCTGTCCTGGGAGCCCAGGCCACACAGCCACCGTGCTGTCCTCCACAGGCACCCTCACATGAAGCAACTCACCAAAGAAGCTGCCAACTCTGCCCTTCATCATGCGGCACCACTGGGTGACCATCTCCAGACCCTCAGGGGGGAACGGGCTGACACTGTCCAGGTCCCTCATCTGCTCCAACACATGCTCCGTGCCGTGGAAGGACTCATCAGCCATGGCCACCAGCTCCAAGTGGGCCAGGGTCCAGGTGAGGAGGGCCCTTCGCATGGGCGTGTTGGCATAGAGGCGCCGCGAACGCTGGATGTAGATCTCAATGTTCTTCTTCTCCAGTGAGGCATAGAGCTCCTCGATCTTGCGGGCAGGCAGCAGCTCACCGTGCTGCTTGCGCAGCGCAGCCACCTTGGCGTCCAGCAGCTGCAAACGCTTGGCGCTCTCTTTGCTCTCATCCTTCATCAGTTCGTAGTTGTCTCGTAACTTGACCTCGAAGACGTCATCCAGGAAAACCCAGGAGAAGTGCGTCACTTTGAGCAGGAGGTCGGGGGGAAGCGCTGTGCTGGCAGGGCACCCACGCCGGTGCAGGCCTTTAAGCCATTTCTGCACACCCACGGCAGCGTCCAGCGTGCGGGAGAAGTCATACTGGTAGGGGAACTCAATGGTCACGCTGGCAAAGGAGAAGGCCCAGCCGCGGTTGCGGAGGGTGCGGAGTGTGGGGAAGGCGCAGCGGTGCAGGATGACCTCCTCCAGCTCTGGCAGCAGCTTCACCTCCACCTCCTTGAAGCTAAAGATGCTGTGTCCATCAAAGCCGGCGGCCAGCTCAGGGCAGTAGCCGTGCAGGGCACCGCCGTGCCAGCTCACAGAGGTCCTTTCAGCAGCCAGGCTGATGTAGTTGGCCTCGGAGACAAAGGCTGTGAGCTTGGCAGAGCTCAGCTCCAGTGACAGGGACAGGAGTCTTTTGGGGGGGATTCCATCTGGTTGAGAGGGCCCTGGTGTCTCAACAGGGGTGGCCAGGCAGGATGCTGGGCTCTCCAGGGGCAGGGAAGGAGGCGTCCCGCGGCCAAGGGCGCTCCGCAAGGCTTCATGGCACTGCAGGGTTGCCAGGGTGTGATGGTACAAGTGCATGTGGTCAGGCGGACTCCACAGCACCGCCAGCCCCTCGCCACACTGCACCTACAGCGGAGAGAGCAAGCAGGCACCAAGTCACTGCCAAGTGACAGCACAGCCCCACTCTCCTCTCCAGCACCTTTCGGTGCCAACCAATCCTCCCCCCTGCCCCATCCATCCCAGTCCCACCAGTACATGATAAAACAGAGAACCCGAGACCCACACCAACCTCCAAGGAGCGGATGCTGCTGTGGTAGGTGACAGAGAGCATGGAGAGGTTGGCCACTGGGTTGGGGATGGCAGGAGCTTTGCAGCACGGCTGCATCTTCTCCGTGATGCTCTTCACCAAGGCCAGCACCATGCCCTGGACGCTGACTGTGCAGCTCTCGGCACTCCCCAAGATGGTCAGTGTGTCCAGCCGCAGCTCCAGGGCGCCTAGAGAGATGGCATGTCAGTGCTGGAGGCACAGAGGAGGCACATCACAACATGCCAGGCTCCTCTGACCACAGGGGCTCTTCCAGTACAGCCATCTGGGATCAGCCTGGGTGCTACTTACCCACCAGGGCCGAAAGTGTGAAAAGGTTCACATCCTCCACCTTCAGATCCACCTTCCAGAGCAGCCCCCAGGGCTCGCTTGAGGCAGAGGATGGCTGCTTGGCAAGCTCAGCTCCACTGGGCCGCGGGCAAAACAGGGGCAGAACCCTGGCCAGGCACTCCGTGCAGGTGTCCGATGACTCCACTTGCAACCCCCGGATGGTGCAGTCCAGGAAGAGCGTATCCGACTGGGCACTCGACATGCCCAGGGGCTGGTTGTAGCTGCCCTGTAGAACAAACAGGACAATCACTCTCAGGCCGCAGGATGTCCCCACGCCACCACGTGTCCATGTGCCATCCACATGGAATTGCAGACTGGTAGCTCCCCACTGAGAGCCACCCCTCACCCCCCCAGCTCATCCCTCACCTGCAGGTTGAAGGAGTCGAGGATGAGGGCTTCTCCCCACACGTGCATGTTGGGGGGATGCGGGGCACGCTGGATGTGCGAGTCGTTGCCCACACGCCAGCAGAGATGGTCCACGGCCAGCACTGCTCGCTGGTGCACACTCTGTGGCCGCAGGTGCTGGTAGTCTGCAGGCAGAGAGGAGGGACGAGTGCAGGCAGGGCTTGCTGCTGCCTGCTCATCTGTCCCCAAACAGGGAAACCCAGACACAACCAGGCAGGGGTCCACAGCCCCTGGCCAGACAGACATGGGCAAGCACAGAGGCAGCACAGCCCTCCCCATTCCCATCCTGGCGCCTCTCTGGCAGAGCCACCGACCCCCAAGAAGAGCCCAGCAGCCACCCTGGTGCCAGCTGCCAGCCCATACCTGCAGAGATGGAGTTGAAGCCCAAGGCGAAGGGTGGCGTGTCCCCCAGCTGCACTGACACATTGACGTTGGAGAGCGAGGCACACAGGATGATGGGTGCTATGATTTGGGGATAGCTCCTGCGTGGGACAAGCAGGGACAAGCTGTTATCGGGGCACTGTGTTACTGGGGAACCGCCAGAGAGCAGGCCCAGAGGGATGCCCTCTCTGCAGGGGCGCCGTCAACCACCCTCTGTACTGCCTCCCCATCCCACGTGCTGTGCACAGGGCAGAAAAGGTGCTGGGTGCCCAGGCACCCTGCCAGAGCACGGCAGGCAAGAGGAAACAAGCTGCGATAACAGCAGCTGCGCTGAGCCTGAGTTTACCTTCCCTTGTGCCCTTGGCTGGGGACAGGCACCGCTCGGCACCTGTATTCCTGTGCCAACAGGCCCAGCCAGTGTGAAAACTCTTGGTGGCGGTAGTGGATGATGCAGGTATTGAGCAGCACAGCAGCCGAGAGGTCAATGGCTGTGACCTAGAGCAGGGAGAGGGCCGGGTGGCAAAAAGCTGGTGCCAGGAGCCAAACCAGCCACCCCCAGGAGACAGGAGCGTGCCCAGCACTCACTCACCTGCACGCTAGTCTTCAGGGAGTTGAGGCACACGATGCGCTGGCGGCTCTGGGATAGGAGAAGGCCATCTGGGGAGACAGAGGAGCAAAAGTGAGGGGTGGCAGAGGGCAGCGATGGCAGCCCTGTCCCACGGGCACCCTCCTGGCTACCGACCCTCCAGCTGGAGGTCTACACTCATTTGGTCCAGGTCTGAGGTGGGCGTGAAGTTGCGCAGTGGGATCTGCTCCTCTTCACGCTGATATAGAAACTGCAGCAGCTTCAGGCTCCAGGTGAGGTGCCTGTGAGAAGCAGGGAGTCACTGCCAGAAGGGAACTGCACCGTCATGTCCTCCATCTCCCCGTCTCTCATCCCCAGCTGACCAGCACACTGGCACAGACACCAGCCAGTGCCCAGCTGCAGCCCAGCCCAGCGCTCTCATCCCATCAGCAGAGAATCCCATGAGGCTGTCCTACTGGAGAACCAGCTCACGTGCCTTCCTTCTTCCCCAAGAGCCCAGCCCCAGGCCAAGCTCAGTCCTTCCCTCTGGCAGAGCAGGGGATGAGCAGGAAATGGCAAAGCTGTCCCCACGCCCCTGTCCCCAGCACTGACCAGGGCTAAGACAGCCTCCTCCTCCACCTGCCTCCTTACCTCTTCTGGCTGTTCATAGACAGCACCACACTGGTGTTCTCCAGCTTCACCTCCACCTTCCTGGGGACGAGCTGCAGCGTGTCCCTGCTCAGCAGAGACAGGGACTTCAGCGGCTCCCCTGGGCCTGGAGCGGGACACACAGAGTCACGGGAAGGCTCTTGCCCAGACCCCCACACCCTGCAGAGGGCAGCAGTGATAGCACAGCCAAATCCCTCTGACTCCAGTGCAAGTACGGGGGCTGCCAGTCCCTCCCCTGCCCAGAGCTTGTCCCTGTCCCCATCCCTCACCTGCGCTGGGCTGTTCCCATGCACTGCTGCGCTGGGCCCCAGCAGTGACGTGGTGCAGCAACGGGCTGCAGAAGAGCCCTTCGTGCAGCTCTGCCTGCAGGGTCCGGACGCGCAACCTGACGCCCACCAGTCGCCGCTTGCTGCTGATCTCCAGTGAGAGGGAGAGCGCCAGGGCCAGCTCCGCCAGGCAGGTGTCATCCTGTACGGGGACACGAGCAAGGAGTGTACAGGGAGTCACACAACTCCCTGCTGGTGGACGCTGCAAGTGAAGCACTGGGCACAACACGGAGCCCAGAGCCTTGCAGCATCACCCAGCCTTGGGGGTGTGCTGGAACAGGTCCTTGGGGTGTCCCAGTGCCCGGGCCCAAAGCGCTGAATTTTCCACTTCCCCAGCACTCACCAGCTGGCTGCTCCGGAGCACTTTGCTGTTCACCTTTGTCAGGCTCACCTCACAGGTCAGGCTAGGGAGAGCAGAGAACAGACGGAGGCTGCGTGCGCTGCTGCCTCCGAACCAAGCCCCTGCCCTCTCTTTTCTGTGGGACACGGGGACCCCCAAGTCCCTGCTCCAAGTCCTCTCAAAAGCAGAGCACACCCTAACTGGAGTGTGGAGAACATGCAACTCGAGCTTCCCATGCCCGTGAAGGGAAAAGGGACTAGGCCAGCCTTGGAGAAGGTTAATATGTCACATCACAGGTGACATGGGATGCTACTGAGGGGGATGGAGAGAGGTGAGACACCAGGTTGGGGTCGGAGGAGCCTCCCTGCCCCCTGGGACCTGGGGCCAGGCTGGGGAAGTAGAGCAGGGCATGAACACAGCGTTACCTCTTCCCGTTGCCATTCAGGAGGAGACGCGTCTTGCTGGCCTGGATATGCCAGAGAGACTCTGAGGTGGCCACGTGCAGAACCATGATGTTGATGGAGTCCACGTGGATGGAAAAGAGCTGGGGGGAAGGTGCTACCGTGAGGAATGTCCGACAACAGTGCAGCCCACAACACCCCAGTGCCTCTCACCAAGCTAGTGCCTCACCTGGCTAAGAAGCCTCAGCAGGGAGGGTTTAAGAGCCAGGTCTGCCCTGCTTTCATTTCCATCAGCTTCTCTGGGAGCCTCTGGGATGGACGGCTGGAACGCAGGGCCCTTCTGGAGATCCGTGCGGATTCGCACCTCGCCAAAACACAGCTCAAAGTAGCGCCTGCAGAAGATTAGCATGGGCAACTCTTACAAGAGCTTGCACATGGCACACTCTGCCCCGTCCCCAGGGCTGCCCGCCCCCGGGGACACACAGGACCAGCACAAGGGCATCCACAAGACATTTCCACCTCAAAGAAGAGTGATTCACTCCCACACAGAGCAGACCATGGGGAAATTGGGACTGCAGAAAGGTATAACAGTAACAGAACCACAGTCAGTGGGTCCAGGGATGAGCCAGACCCCCCAAGAGAGCAGGGAGGAAGCTGGGGTGGGGGTACATACGGCAGCTCCCGGCTCAGTTTACTGGAGATCCAGATGTTGTCGATCTCCTGCAAGGACACACAGGTAGGTCAGAAAAGAAACAATCTGGCTCTGCCTTGTGACGCTCATCCCGATGTTCCCACTCTGCTCCCATGCCTGTCATCACGCAGGGAGCAGCCAAAACCCCCAAGTTTGGCTATGGGAGGAAGGGCCTGGCACCAGCTATGGGGCTGCATGACAGGAGCTTGGCTGCAGGGACTTGCTGCCAGCCTAAAAGTGACCGCAGCCGCCCTGCCTGCCCTTGTCTGCCAGCGACCGCCCCTCGCCCAGGTACCCACCACAGTCTGCTGCTCCTGCTGAAACTTGAGGCTGATGTTCTGGGCCCAGAAGAAGCCGAAGGAGCCGATCTTCAGCTCCGCATGAAGCTTCTGCCGGCACCAGGTGACGGCCAGGCGACACGCCAGCCACCTGCAGGGACAGGCGGAAGGTCAGGGACAGCCTCCCCGTTGGGGCTGGGAACCCTCTTTGCCCTTTGAGCTCCAGCTCCAGCACCCACAGCTGGATGGGAGCTCCCAGGGCCCAGTCCTGCCACCACAGATGCCCGAAGCTGGGGCAGAGACCCTGCAGGGTCACCCCGCCCCCGAGTCCCCAGGGCCCTCTTTGATCTCCAACACCCCCCTGACACCCCAAGCCTACCCCTGCAGGCTCCCCTGGACTCGTGGAACCCCCCAAGCCCCTGACACCCTCCCACGCAGCCCCGGGAGTCCTCCCAAAACCCCACAGCCTCGCCATTCCCTACACACTGCTCCACACACACTTAGGACCCCCCCAAATCCCTGCAGGCTCCCCCCACACCCCAACACCTC
>VZSZ01000627.1:0-15501 GCA_013398815.1 Ibidorhyncha struthersii
CTCTCCCCTTGGCAGCGCATCGAGGTTAAATTGTTCCCCGCTCACCCCATCCTCGGCCGCCTGCTCCTCACCAGAAGAAGCTGCTGTACCCCGGGGTTGTGCCGAGCCCACTGCTGGGGCGCTCGCACCCCAAAACGGGATGTGGAACCTGAGCCACGTTAAAAAGCGGACGAAGCGTTTTTAAGGGAGCTAAAGTTTTCTGCTGGGTGAGTTGTTTTTAAGTCTGCAACGAACTGAGAGCACAAGCACCCAAACAGCGAGTTGCAGCAGCCAAAGGGGAAAGGGATGGGACCCGTGGGACGCTCAGGCAAGTGAACCTGCTGCTGAGGGACAGCAACACAGGACCACCGCCTCAGTTTAGCTCCTAAATGTGGGCAGCAAGACTTTAAACTGGCACAGAAGGATTGGCTTAAGTGGATACTCCAACGAAGTCAAGTCCCAGTTTCTTGGCTGTCAGTAACGTGTGCCACTGGGTCACCCTCTACCAGAGATGTGGTCTAGATCAGGTGAGCACAGAAACACGTCACCTCTATGTCACTTTTTTCCCACAACCATGTGACCCAGCTTCAGGTCATACGGACAGACACTATCTGAGCCAGCATCAAGCCTGCTGTCAATTTTTTTTAAAATGCATTTAAACCAGCAGCACAAATTTATAGGAAGTGTTTTGCTATGTAGCTGCAGTATATTCGATGCAGTAATAGGAGCCGTGCAGTTAGATTTACTGTTCATCTTGACACACGGCTGGAGTGGGGTAAGAAGCCAAAAATAATGCTCAGAACAATTTTATTGATGACAGTCAAAATTTAGGGCACATTTTAACAAGCCATTAGATGACAGAGTGCTGGGGACAAAAACCTCCGTGCATACGTACTCCCATTCCTGCAATGATTGCATGCTGATATTTTATTTAAACTGCACTAAAACATTAAGTTGAAACTCACACTAAATGATTAGTCTGTATTTAAAACACTACTGTGCTCCAGATGTGCTTGGATGCCAATTCTAATAATTAATCTTAAAACTAATTAAAGACACCAATGTACCCCAAAACCAACTTACATCAACTGTACTGTAATTAAAGCTGTTTTGAGATGTAACATTCTGGGAGTCCAAAACAACATAGCCAATTTTCATTAAATTTCTCAAATATATTCTGTCCAAACATAACACAACTTCTTACGTTAAAATCATATAAAGATTCATGGTGAAATAGTCTCAGTCAGCCAAAATTAGGAATAAAGACAATAGAAAATTTCTATTAACCTTACAACTAAAATTATTTTAGAAGAGCCTTATTCAAGTTAGTAAAGTTTATTATAGTAACAGACTACATTTACAGCATTTGTTTAGTGTCTGCACATGGCTTGAACAGGTAAGATCAAGAAGCCAGTTTCACTCTTCTTCTAAAGGTAATTTCTAAGTCAGTTTGTTTTCCACAGTCAGTGTACTTGGTCTCTGGATTGAAAATACAAGAGAAGGTATTTAATTCTCAATCAATAAAATGGCTTAGCTGTATGGCGGATTTGCAAAATCTAAACTCTACTCACATTTGTAAGGACCAATAGGTCAATCCTGCAGATACTGATGAATATGAAAATGTTTCAATGTAGAATCAGTGGAACTTCTCACATTCTGTACAAAGGTATTTTGTAGTGCTAGACCCAACAAAAGTAGGGCTTTGCAAAATAAGTAAATAACTGATAAGACCTGACATCTGAAGTAAGGTGCGTGAATAGGCTAGGCTTCTAAAGCAGTTATTCAGAGATTTAAAGCGGTTCTAAACAAGCTAATGAAGCATTTGAACTAACTTTAGAAAAAGGGAAGCCTGAAGGATTTTGTAAATTGGGAATGTTACCTTTGTAACCTCTGGTTATATCAGTAAAAAACTTCTGTGAGTTCAGAGTCAGGCCAAAAACTAAAACTGACTAAACTAGTCAAGTGTGATTTCTTTATGTATTAGTTGTTATTCATTGACATTATGCTGGTTGATTTGTTTTAATGCATATTTCATTGGTAGAGCAAAGACTTTTTCTCAGCATTATAAAATAGGCACTTGTTCATCAGAATAAAAATGGCAATTACTGTTAGCCTAACTTCTTGCAAAGAAGTGTGGAGTTTCATGGAGTGTACAATTTTAAGGCATTACCTGCAAGAGGCGAGGTTCTTGTGTTGTCCTTCCCACATCAGTGAGATGCCAACAGGAAAAGTTTAGAAATTTGTTTCAACCTCCCCACTGCTCACAAATTGCTTTATTCGTCTACAATGCTATGATGGGTCACAGATTTTAATATAAATATAAACTATAAATTATAAAACATAATTAAGTACCTTGCTTTTCATTTATTGATACTGCTTATATTGTTTTCTAGGGAGGTTGTGTAAAATACATTAATCTGTCAAATACATTTATGCAATAACATTATGCAGTCACCTATAAAAATGTTAACAGCTTTATGTAATTTACTTGGAGATTATGGAGGCAAAAGTCATCCTTCTTGCTGGAGGGACATGAGATCTCAGCGAGCTTCCCTTCCATCTATGCATCTGCAAAAGGGACACTTACAGTTTAGCTGGAAAATGCAAAGAGAATGGGAGATCAAGCAGAGCAACTGGCAGCCTTGCAGAGGGGTCTGCTTAAGAATGGAAATTTATGGTCAGTGCTAACCAAAAATGTCATGTTATATGCCAGGTAATTAAACACATTTTTCATTGACCCCTAGGAAAACTATCATTGGTCACAGAAGTTGTGGAACCTCAGAAGTCCTCCAGAAGAAACTCTACTCCTTTCTTCTTGCAGTGGAGATCACGTTCAGAGCCTGAATGGGGACTTTAACGTACAAAAATACTCTGCAGTCCTGGAATAAAGGTGTGTGTTCTACAGTGAAATATAGATGTCACCTCTCTGTTGCCAAAAGTTTTGTTGGTTTCTCTATGACTCTGTTTGGATGAATAACGACCAAGAGTCCAATTTTGCAAACACGTATGCTCGGGAAAAGCTTTATGTATGTGAATCAATTTGATAGACCTTGGTAACAGAGTTACTTATGCGCACAAGTGTTTCTAAATCAGACCCTTTTTCTGCAAAACGTTACTGCAGAAATGTATTTGACAGAATGACTTACCTTACAGGATTACCTAAAAATGCACAGTACAGCACCAACAGAAGACCAATAAATGATAGTTTCTGTAACAATATTTCCTGCATACAGAGACTCAGGACCAAGCATCGTATCAAGAACACAAGACACCCAAAAGTCCTTGCTTCTTAATGCATCTTATTACAGGTAGGCAGGAATCCAACACCTGGGAGTCGAATCTCACACTTTAAAACCCCGCAAGACAGGTCGAGGTTCCTCCCTTATCAGATACTATTACTGATTCAGGAGAAGACTTCCAAAGCTACAAAGGAGAACAAGGCACTTAATTGCTTTTGGTAATGCCATGTTTCTATTACAATTCATTTGGAAAACCCACATCCCTGCATACCCTTGTGTAATATGCTCCTTCTCTTCTCTACAGAGTCCCACAAGGATGCGGAGGAATAAAGTATTGGACAGTGATTTGTAAAGACAATCAATGGCTTTATTGCAAATTCCATGTACTTCAAATTCCTCTTCCCAAACTGTCAAGGAAAAGTGTCTGAAGATAACAAGATCATAGACAGCTGAGCAAGAAGAAAGCAGGTGCTCAACACAGGCTGCCCTGGGAAAGTAGTGGAAATAAATGGCAACATACCATGCAGGTTCATCTTTGTACAAGCCAGGATCAACTTTCCTGCAAGAGCAAGGGCTCTTTCTGCACATGGGAATAGCCAGTGGTAATAAAACTTAGGAACCAGCCAGGTAAGAAAAAAGAAGAGCAGAACTTGAAGCCACATTAAGAGGCTTAAGGTTAGCTGAACTATCCAAGATGTGTAGTTTGTCCTGTATTTTCTGGATACCTTCATCCTGCAATATGTTTCTTCCCTTTTAAGATCATGCCTCCAGCTTAACTGAGAAGATGCTTTAGAGAACTGGAATTATTTTGTGGAAGTAACTTTTTCCTCTTCCCAAAGTCAACTTAACTGGGGACTAGAGACAATGGCTATCTCAGTGAGATTGAGAGATGTAGCCAACTCTTGCCTTTGGTGGAAAAACCTTCAGGAGAGGCAAAATGAATCAGGAAATTAATTAATTAATTAATTGTGATTATCAGAGGGAAAGGATACGAAGAGCAGTGAAATGTCCATGTCTGAGATATGCAGGAGGCCATAATACTCATTCAAGCTGAAAAAGAGTCAAAACCATCAGGTTGTTGCAGAAAAGCTGAGATTCAGAAATGGAAGTGAAGTGATTAAGATATATGAAATGATCCTTCTGCTCTACTCAGCATGGGCAACTATGTCCAGTTTTGAGTAGCACACTTTAAGAAACATGTGGCTGAATTGATGAGAAAGCAGAGGACACTAGTAAGAGCAATCAGAAATTTGGAGAATGCTTGATCTATGAGGAAAGGGTTAGTAAAAGGCTTGGAGTTATTTCACTTAGCAGGAGGACAGAGTGACATACTATTTGGACATATAAAAAGAGGAAGGGAATAACTGCTTCTCCTCACCCAGAGGGAGAGAACAGGAAGGGTTAGATATACAGAATCACAGAATCACAGAATCGTCAGGGTTGGAAGGGACCTCTGGAGATCATCTAGTCCAACCCCCCCGCCAGAGCAGGGTCACCTACAACAGGTTGCACAGGACAGCGTCCAGGCGGGTTTTGAATGTCTCCAGAGTGGGAGACATTGCAGTGTCAGGCTAGCCAGTACCAAAAACATATCTAAAGGCAAAAGTAGGTAATGCTGGTACATGTTCTCTTTGGAGGTGCTAGAATCACTGGTAGTGGAGATGTCTAACAACAGGTTAAACAAACAACCTTCAGAAAGGGTTATTGTTTGATACGCTCTTGGAGGAATGGCAGAGGCAAGATGACCTCTTAAGACCTTTTCTGGACCAGTACACTATTATTCCTCTGATACTACAGCTGATGCATAATGTTAGGATACCCTAAATTTCATCTACTGCTAGCTCTCCTTCTTCCTCACAGGGTTCCTCCTGTTGATACTCAGCTGTCCTGTCTTATATTTCACTTTCTAACTGGCCACACACAACTTTTATTCCCAGTTGCCTGATTACAATAGATGCTACCTTACGCCTTGCAGCCTATTGCTTCTGTTGTTAAAGCATCATAAATCCAAACTTCACAGTGATTGCTTGAATAGCAAAAGGAGAAAAAAGTGATTCCCCATGACCACATTCCAGTTAACAGGATTTTTAGACTTCTCGTCACCATCATCTTGGGAGGGTAAGAGAAAGAGACCAGACACATTTTCTTTGTAATAATTCCAAATGTAAAAAATAACTTGAAAGAAGTCCAAAATACTTCTAGTCTTTAAAGAAATATCGCGTTTTTTTCTGAGCATGTTTATCTTCTTGCTTTACTTTTTCCACATCCACAGGAAGGATTTACACATACTGACTTCTCCGAAATACTCTTAGTATCAGTCAGGACAAGCACAAGATCCTTCCTAACTCAAAGACTCCAGAGGCTAGTAGATATGAGGACAGTCTCCTGGCTTTCTTAGTGAGAGAAGAATCACATCAAAAACTAGAAGCTATGCTATCAATACAACAGAAGGCAGGATGTTGTTCTGGGATATAATCACAATCTAAATGTGGATACGCAGCAATTTTAGAGTGCCACCAAAAGATAACAATACTCACTTAGGCCTGTCTCTAAAAGTTACTTCTACAAAACTGGCATCCACAATGGAACACCTTGAGACTTTTCCACAGTCTTTGTCCTTGTCATTATAAGGGCAAATTTCCTTCTCCTTGTTCTAGTGAGGCACTCAGGATTTGGCTTGTGGGATTTTTCTGTCATGCTATATTCATTCGTATCAGCTGCATCCCAGTTCTGGAACATAGATTTCCTCAACACAGAAGGTTTGAGGCCCAGAAGACCAAATTTGTAAAGGTATTTACACCTCTGACTTGGATCCCAAGCAGCTTTAGAAGTCTGATTCTTCCTGCAAAGCACCAGTTTGTTTGATTTAAGGAGCTGTTAGGTGCCCATATACCTTTAAAATCTGTCTTTTCCCTTGAGCCAGGAGCTCTTCATCTTGTATTCTCAAGTCCATTGTTTGCAATTAAATGGTTTCCTCTCCATTATCAGCTCTAAGCATTTCTCTTGTTATTACACTATCCCTTGTTCTCCCATTGTGTTAGAAGCGCGTTCCTGTTCTGCCGTTCATCCTGTCCTTCCATCTCTCTCTTATATTTCGCCTTATTTTTCCCAGCTATCTCATTTTAGCCTTCTATCTGGATCACTGGATCAGACCTACCAAGCAGACCACCAATCTCAACGTAGGATCAAATTCTATTCTGTGTGCAGACAACTCTTACTGACTTCAATGGAAAATGACCAATTACACTTGCAGAAAAGACTTGGCCCTTTAAATGCAAAATGCCACCAGTATTTTTATGTATTTGATGAACTACCAGTGGGTTACATGACAGTGTAAATCATCAACTTGGCTTTTGATTTCATTTCAGTCCTTGGAAAGTCCCTCCCTGTGCTGTCATACCCACAGGTAAAAGGACTTCGGAAAAATGCAGACATTCCAATGCAAGAAAAAAAATCTATTAAAATCAAAACTTTTGGTGCATTTGCAAGTCTCAGCAGCACTGCCCCCATGCTGGTTTTATGAAAAACAGCTGCATCAGTAAGTGTAACACAGAACTTCAGGTAGAAGAGGTAAACAATACATTTCTCTCTCTTGTCAGGAATGATCATGAAGAACTGACTTACGTTCTGTTACTGATCCTCCCAAAATCACAAGCTAGGCACACACACTCTATTTGGGGGCAAAGAGATAAAGCCAGCTCTATTCTTTACCCAATTTATCTTTATTCTAAATACCAAACAGTTTTTGTACACTGCTTCTCACATATCACATACTCTAAAGTAAATTACTTGCTTTTTGGAAGTATGATTCCCTGTAGGGGATTTTTGTGTTCATTTTCCCTGGGAAGAGTTAAAACAAAGAGATCTCCTCTCAGTAGATTTTTTTTTTGTTTTGAAAGAACAACATTTTTAATCTCTCTAAATAGACTTTTACAGCCATGTAAATAACCATACAAAATGTAATACTGTGAAAACCCAGACTCTAGTACTGTCCCCATATTATAGAGCTGCCTGTGTGGAAACGTAGCTAAGTTCCACATAGTCCTGGACATTTGGGAAAAGCTGGTCAAGAAGATGTTCTTTCTGGAAAAGGCAAGGAACGTCAAGGAATTGTACAGTGTAACCAGTGCAGAAAGAACAAATGTCTTACTCAGACTAGGAGATGTGCTTGGGCTGAACTGCTGAAGCAAGTCCTGAGAGTGTAACACACCCCTGATTTACACCTGTGGTGCCGGTGCAAAGTATAATCGCTGCCTGTGAGATTTAAATCTATCCAGTGTGATTTTTAAAAGCTTTCGTAGTAGGCTAACATCACGAACTTTGAAGTGAAGGGTAAAATTCAAATGAGGTATAATAATGCTGAGCACTTCTGAAAATCCCTCCCATGACCTTGAGGCTCAAGGAATACTTTAAAATTTGATCAGCAAATTCTGGGTGTTTCTCTTCTCTTTTTGGAAAAGATGCTATCTTTTTTTTTTTCCTCCCCAAAGAATCAAGTCACTTTGAGACGTATCAAGTTACACACCTGAAAACAAAGAGTAGCCAAATTCACTACCTTTTTTTTTTTTTAATTAGGCTAGAAGCATAAGAACTCTGACATATAGCTAGTAAAGCATAACATTGAGTCAAAGTGTAAAAGGTTTAGAAAAGAAACTTACATCCTCCACTTGGACTTATGATGCTCCACTTACATGCTCAGTCCCACTGAGTCATTGAGATTGGGTTTATAATCTCCTTTGAGAAAAGAATCCTATCTCTGCTGAATATCACCTACTCCCAGACATTTCACATTAATGAAGAATTCAACAGCATATTGCAGTTCATCACAAGTTCTCTCCTCACTTTTAGTCGATCTGTCTCCTTCCTCAGGAATGATCAGTCCAAACCTTCCTGCATCACTCTCCAAAGTGTGCCTTGACCCCCTTTTCTGGCAGGAGGTAACGAGCCAACTATTTCTACAAAATGATTTCTGAACAGGTTCAGCTCCCAGTAGTACATGGGAAAACCTGGGCAGCTTGATACCTAAACCTGGCTGAAAATCACGGTAATGCAAAAGAGGTCTCACACTAATTCTGAGGTTTCCCAGGCTGCAAAGGAGATTTAGGAGCCTCTTTCCAACAAGTATTATGAATTTAAATCTCTTTGGAAAATCCTTCATCCTTTCTAGTAGCGAAAGATAGGAAAGAATAACCAACTACCAGCCCAAGCCAGCTCACACTTCAGCTATAGTGTTATGGAAGAGGCACCTGTGCCACTAATGTCTTCACTCTACCAAACAAGTCATATGTCATGGGGGAAATTTTGTGTTTGTCCTAATACCATAGAAACCAGGCCTAGCTCTGGCAGAGGTCACAAACTTTCTGATTGCTGTCATCTTCTCGCGGTAACTGTGGAAAAAGCCCTGGCACCTGTCACCTTGGCTCCATCCCAATTGACTTAGCTGCCTGATGCCGCATTTTGCTCTTACACAAAGTGCCTGCAAACATATTCCCAAGGTTTTGTTCCCCCATGTGCTGGCAGGGATTTAGCCCAATGCCACTTTTACTTCAAATGAAAATATTAAATTAATTTCTGTGGCAAAATGCAACAGGGCTTTGTAGTGCAATGAACAGACAGCGACTCAGCAGGGAGCTAGAGGTGTATTACAATGAAGCCTTCACCTCTCTTTGGCTCTGTGCAAAAGTCCCCAGCAGTACTGAGAAACATTTTCACGGGACAGTCAAATTTCTGCTGAATAGGATGAAAAGATGAAGAAGCCCATTTCACTGTATTCAGCAGGCTTCTGCACACAGAAGCCCTGCTTAACATTTCTGCTCAACAGAGCCCTAGGGCAGAAAATATATTGAACTCCCATAGTGGAGTACCAGTAATGGCTTTTTAAAACTGTATCAATTTGTATCATTTGCAAAGCACAAATATTTAATCTGGTTTTAATTACAGAGACCTCCTAGATATTGTATTTCTTTTTCTCTCTTCCTCCCCACCCCCATTTTCAATTTTGTTGTTGCTGCTGTTGTCCTGCACTTCCAGCCTCACTCTGTTTTGCAAGGCTGATCCAGTCACCAGAATCCTTTTATCACTCTGCTGTGTAAAAAGAATTGAATTTCTTTTGTACATTGGGGTGAATTTGTAAATAACACTCGTTCAACAAATTTTGCTCCAAGGATCACTCTGGGAATATATTCAGATCAATATCATCCCTGTTAATATCACTTGAAAGTAACAGTGCACAGCACCATAGCAAGGCTATGGGAATATCATCTTCAAAATAGGGAGTCTGAGAATGCCAAATGAGAAGTGTTGAGCAACAGGATATTGCACATGCAGTCCATGCACTCATTCTCTGGAGCAGGAGATACTGATTATCTCCTAGTACTGCAGCAGCACACATGTAGGCTTCCCAGTATGACAATTGTGCTAGGAGCTGTACATGCTGATGTTAAAAAAAAAAATTAAAATAAAGTGAAATAAAATTAAATAATTTTTTTATGACAGAAAGTCCCTGTGTTCAATGCAATTATTGGTTGTTGTGCCTTACTTAACACGTAATCATGGGGAAAAGCTCCAAAGAATACTAAAATGTACATTCTGCGTTCTCAGGTGTTTGTTTTTTTTTCTCCTGTTTAAATAAACATACTGAGGTTCTTTAAATAGTACTCTCTGCACTAAGCATAAGTGCAACAAAAGATGTGCAAAGGCTGCAAAACACAACAGCACACCAGAAAAAATAGATTAAACCCCTGAGTGTATGAGTCCTTCTCTTCTGACCACCAATGTTCTGGTAGGGTATTAAAATGCTCTCACCTCACTCACAAGCTGTCCTCCAGAAGCTAGAAAAACAAAGGCTTTTGAGCTCTTTCTAATAGTCACCAGGGCTGTCAAAATAAAGGAGTGTATACACTACGTATGTACACTTTGCTCCTTCTCCTTTCCCAGCTGAACAAAAGACTTTTAAGTGCCTCTGCAGGTCTCTAGTGTAATGCTGTCTCCCATGGGAAGATATTGTCCCCCAGCCATGGCCACACTACATAGATAAGAAGAGATTGAGTTAAATACAATTGGAAAGTTGATGCAAATCTTTGAGCTGCGATTCACCCAAGTTGAGCAAAAAAGGCCACCGGTGTCCTGATACTTCCTATGTATTTTCCACTCTAAATTCCCAGTCTATATGCTTTCCCTGTCTTTTTCTGGGCTAAATGTCAGCCTCCCTGTCCTCGTCCCAGTTAAATACTAGGTGAATTGTATAAGAATGCCAAGCAATTCATACTACTATGTTCTGTAATGCTTGTTTTACTCTGTTTATGTCTCTGCAAAAAATGTTTCTTTTCTATTTTGCCCATTCTTGCAAGACTAGCATATGACGTGTTGTTTTACATGCCCTTCGTTCCAGACTTAAATCCTCTTCTAGTCCTTTTATTTATTGGGAAGAGCTTGCAAATATATCCCAGGCATATGACAAAACCAGAATCACAAAGTGAGCAAAAGGGAGCCAAAATTTACTTTGAGAACATCTCATGATTTTTTTATTCAGTCTCATGATTAGCTAGGAACAGGCTGACTCATGACGTTTGACTGCCCTGGCTCAGCAATACTGTTTTTTTCTGTCAGAACGTCTGCGTACATTCTCTGGTCCCCACGCTCCTTCATCTCACCCTCAGCTGATTTGCGTTGCTCGGCAAATACGTGATTATAAATGTTAAAGGCGAGTAGTGAAAAATAATTTGGATCTAAAGAACATGATTTGGCGAGGTCTTTCCTGTGCTGGCTGTCTTCTGTTCCTAAAGGTTCCCATTCAAATTCCCAGTCGTAAATCTACACTGTAAAAAGGCATCATGAAAACAAATGTGATCTTACTAAAAGGGCTGGCCCGGTGACTTTCTGTCCTCGCTTTCCCTCGGTGATGAATCCCTTCAGGACTGCTTTGCAGCAACCACATTAAACAAGCAAACAAAGTTTTGCTGGGATCCAAGTTTTCACTCTTTTGATTCTACAGGACAGAAAGTGATCCCATTGGTCTCTACTCTTCCCTTCCGTTTCTCAACTTGTGTTGATTTGTTACAATGCCAGCGATACAATATTTTGTGCTAATCTTTTTTTCTTAATTATCTTTATGTTAGGCTTTGAAGCACATGACTTACCTTGCTGAATGCTTTCCACACTCTTCTGCTCTGAAGCGATAGGAAAATACAAAGTGTATTTGCCACTAACAATATTTTTTATCTACCTGATGTAAAACATCCTCAGTTACTGGTTCAAATGTTATACATAAAGTACTAGCAGGAATCATAGCAGTAATCATAAGCAGAATAGCAACCAGAGATCTAGCTTCAGGTCTGGGCATCTGTTTTACAGTATGAAATACCATCAGTTTTGAAACACGATTCTGCAGCTCACATGAATAAATCTTGACACATGAGATTAGAACCACTGAAATCAATGAATTCCTTTATTCAGCCTTAACGCACATTGACTTCAATGAGCCTTGCCTAAGGACATGCAGGGTTTGTTCCAGTGGTCCGGCTTGTTTGAGTGCGAACTGCAAGACTGGGCTTACAGCTCGCCTTTCATGCAAACGGTAGTCCTGATCCTTCTTAAACCTAGGAGATCCTTATTTTCATCAAAGCCAGATCTGGGCTCAGTACACCAACAAGGCAGTAAAATTAGCTTTTTAGCTATATAATGACAAGAATTATTAATAAAATGATAACAGAACAAGAGAGAAATTCAGTGAGAACAGGGTAAGAAGAGTAATGTTTTCATTAGCCACGTGTTAAAACAGAAAAATTTATATTTGGGCCCAGTCCCGAACACCTGAGAAACATCATATTCTCACTGAGCTCAGGAGGAATTCAGTGAGCACAAATATGGGATGGATGTCTTGACAAGATGCAGCCACATGTTACGAAGAGCTGCAGAAAAAAACATACATGGCAAAGGTATTAAACAGGAGGCCACAAAAGAAACCGTTTAAGCCAAGTTCACCTAACTCTTGCAATATAGAAGGCTGCAGCGGAGAAACTCCACTTCTACTCAATTCTGCACTGAGCTTTGGGAAATCAAAGAATTATAGAAATGAGTCCACTCCAATCAACAAATGGTTTAGAAAATGTATCCTTCTTCCTTTTTACCTTATACATAGTCCGAAGGCACCTGAATAACAGAACATAGAATCATAGAATAGTTTGTGTTGGAAGGGGACCTTTAAAGGTCATCTAGTCCAGCCTTCCAGCAATGAGCAGGGACATCTTCAACATCTTCTAGCAAATGTGGAAAATGTTCTTCATCTAGCTCTAATCCACAGTTCCTATACCAGAGCTGAAGAAGCTGTCAAGCTCATCCTACAGAGAGGGTGTATCTAATATTAGCCTCAAGATGGACTAAAAAATGCAGTATAAAGGTTCACCGTTCAAGCAAACATCCTAGCAGAGCTTTGTCACTACTAGGTGACTAGACTGTGACTCATACTACAGCTCACCCACAGGAATCTGAGCAAACCCACCATTACCACCCCACACGCACACAAAGCACACCAGAGCCTGGAGTTCAAACAGAAAATAGGAAGCTCGGATATTTCTCCACTGGAACAGGTGGAAAGGTGAGGATGGAGGAATGGAGAGAACCTGCCGCCATCCCTCTACCACTCAGTGGATGGGACCAGGAGGTGTCTGGAAAAGGAAGGAGGTAGCAACATGCTGTTGGGGGAAATTGGTACTTTTTCTTTGGAACAGAGCGGGTCTGGGGAGAAAATATGACCCTAAGGGGCCCATCTGAGACTCAGTGCCTCCTTCTCATGGCTGGGGCTCGAAGCCACAAATCTGGCTCAAAACTCTGTTTGTTATACTATGTGTAATAAAAATATAACAACCATCTAAGCCCTACTCGGTTGATATAAAAATACCACCTTGATATCGATTTTAATTTCACTGAAAACAATGCTGGCTGTTAATATATTTTAGCAATCCTCAGTAAGGCTGAAGCCCAGACTTCAGAGACAAAAGTGAGGTATAATGGAGTGAAACAGCTTGGGCTCTTACCTTTGTTAAAATTCAAAAGTGAACAGAAAACACTAATGTGAAAACTATAAGTTTAAAATTATTCCCTCCAGAATGGTGATGTACTATTAGCAGCCCAGGCATTTTTTTTTTTAACGTATACATGTAAAGATCTTTAAAATAAAATAATCATGACAAGGTATCCTAGGACACCAAGGACAAAATACTGTAATGAAATCTACAGCTGAACAAGAATAATTTGCTCTGCCAAACCAGCCAGAGAATTTAATCTAATTTACCATTTAAAATAAAATTCAACGTCATGTATATTGACATTATATTTGCCTTTTATCACACAGACAATTGTGTATATTGACATATCTATCTCTTATCACACAGACAATTGATACACAGTGGGTACACTGTATTTATATTTCTATGTATGTCTACGCACACACATAAATAAATACCTGTGTACACACACACATTCATACATATATGCACAGGCCCACTTGCTTAAATGTAAGGTCTGCTACTAAGTTTTGCTTTAGTCATTCAAATTTGGCTTCTAAACACATGCACACACCGCAGCACACAACTGTGTGAGTTGAATCAGCTCCCCAAGGAGCAGAGGCTTGGCGAGCAGCTTCCTTAGTTCATTATAATCACCGCTTCCAATCTCTTGTTAGAGAGAAACTCTATCACCAGGATTCTTTGGAAACCTGAGGCCAACATCTCTTCATTTAAACTGGCATCACTTTGCTGAAATCTAAGGTATAATCGAGAGGGCAGTGTTTATAGGAAGACCACTCAAAACGTGTCTTTTAAAAGCCTTCATAAGGTTTCAGCTTCCACTGGATCTCTGTTCGCACTAACCACTCTTACCCCAACAGGTTCAATATTAATTAAACAAACTTCTTTCTCCCTAGCGTAAAAACACAGGGACTAAAAATAAACCTGTTAGAAAATATGCATTTTGTTTATACATATTTACACAGACCTTAGATCTGAATATATGCAGTACCAGAAGGATAAAGCCATCTGATGCATAAGATCAGTAAAGCAATCTGTAGGCTCTACAGGGGCCAGAAAAGAAGCGTTTGTATGGTGGCAAACAACACTATGCAAGACGTTCATGTGCTTTAGTTTGTGGTGAAGAAATAGTTGCGTAAGTTGGGTACCTGGAGTGACTGCCAACGATCTTGTTCATCCCTGCACACAAAAGAACAAAGTATCATCTCTCCTTTATGTATTTATTAAGGTTCAAAGCTCAGGACTACGTCCTTCCTACTTCAGGATTTAACTGTTTTGGCTTCTTTTTNACTCTTTTTTCGTTTTGTTCCCCCCCCCCCCCCCCCCTTTTTTTTTTAACGTGTCTCTGGAATTTGATTTTGGAGACAGAAATTTCCCCCTTATTTTCCCTGATCTGCCTCTTGCAGCCCTGCCCCTCTTGCATGCTTAAAACACATGATGTGTCAGCAAAGTGAATATGTTTGGTTGGGANGCTGGGAAACGTAGTCCAGCTGCAGCTGCCTTGGAACAAAAGAAGGCAGGGGCTGCTGTGGCGAGGGTCTCGCTGCTGCAGCCCTTTCCCGCAGCCCCCACCCCACCGGGTCCCTGTGCAGGGCAACTTGCTGAGGGCACTGTGGCAAAGGGGGGGCGACTGCGGAGGAAGAGAGGAGGCCATGGGAGAGCTCGCTCCTTCAGAGCACCTTGGCTTCATTGTTCTTGGGGTTTGGCCAACTTCGTGGAAAAGCCTCGTCCGCACATGCGAACTGCTGTGGGGTGCTAGAACTGGGACAGCGATATGACATGCCACCCCGCTGGGTGCATTAGGCCTTAAGCAACGGGAACGGCTGCTCCTAGTCCGAGGGCTGCCGAACAGGAAAACTTTTCACCCTGCTTTTTGTTTGTGTATAAGAGGTATTTAATTTAAAAAGGAGCAGGAGAAATTCTCCATTGGATTGGATTTCATTTTTATGCCTTCAACTTAGCATCTCGCCAGAGCAACACGATATTCTTCTCAGCTTTTAGCACATTCATTTAAATATTTTTAAATGAAAAATTAGGGGGGTGTTCTTTCGTTGTTGTTGGTATTTTTAAACCTACACCCAGCTGCACGATTACCCCCTACACCACTACTATCACTCTTCATCTCTTTATTTCTGTATTTATTTTCTAGCTAGGAAGAAAAAAAAGAAAAAGTGAAGTAATTTCTTCCTTTCAGGCTCCCGGGCAAGCAACTGTGGGGGTAGAAAATGCAAATTCTTGTAAGCCCGCTGGGATTTTTT
>VZSZ01000627.1:15545-40556 GCA_013398815.1 Ibidorhyncha struthersii
TTTTTAAGGAAATCAGATGCTCAGCCTCGTGCTTCTAAAGGAGAGGGGCACTGGCTCTCGACAACGCAAAAGCTTTTGCTAATGTAGAGCCAGGAGTTTTCCTAGTGATTCTCTCCCAGCGATTGCAGCACTTGTGAGGCAGTAGCCCGGATATCTTTTCTCTCACTCTCTCTTTTGCCTTGGTAATTACTTTAAGTTTCAGCTCCTCATCCCCATCCCCCCCTCCCCCGTTAACCTTGGATCCATAGCTTCTGCTGATGACTCTCTGCTCCTTCCCTCCAGTACATCAGCTGTTACTTTTCATTTCATGGCTCACTGGTGAAACTCTTGAACTCTTTTTCTCTTTACATGTCCAACCTGTTTTCTTCCCCAGATGCTTTTGACTTTTCTCAAGGTCTCGTCTTTTATCACATTAAAGCCGCTGGGTGCGCGTGTTTTAGCAAGGCGAGGGGAGGAGGAGGAGGAAGAGGAGGAGGAGGAGGAGGAGGAAGGACAGCCGGCGTGCCCAGCCAGGCGGGGATGCCAGATCCGCCAGGCAGCAGGGGCAGCGGCCGGGAGAAGGGGTGGGATGCTCCGGGCTCTGCTCCTTGCCTTGCTGTGGGAGGTGGGAGAGGAGGGGGCGCATGGCCGCGGCTCGCCAGCACGGGGGGCTTTGTTCCAAACGCGGGGACGGCAAAGGGCGCCCAAGTTCAGCCCTCCTCTTACCCACCGACACCGCAGCCCTGGGCTTGCTCAGGACTGCCGCAACTCAAAGAAAGCAGAGAAAAGAAAGCTCCACCTCCCTCCTCCAGGTCCACAGGAATAATTTTACACCAACACCCCCTCCGTCCCCCCCTTCCGTCCCCCATCCTTCGATCTCAGCCGGAGGAGTGTGGAAGGGTCGGGTAAACATTGCACCGCCGCCAGATCTCTGCCATTCGTGTGTCTGAGGGTACTGCTCCGGCCATAAAGGTGGGAGCAGCAGCAGTGGGCTGCTTGGGTTTGGTTGTTGTTGGGTTTTTTTTTGGTTTTTTTTTTTTTTTTTGGTAGANTTTTTTTTGTGTCTTTTTTTTTTGTCTTTTAATAACCGAAGCAGAAAGCGGCAGAGACTACATGAAAGGAATGATCAGCAGGCACTCATCGTCATCGTGTCAGGTGGGGGAAGGGAGACACATCCGACTGATTTAGTGACTGGCTGGGGAAAACAGGCTCTGACTGGGGAAAGGGTCTGTGTGGGGGGAAGGGAGAGAGGGGAAGGGTTAAGGAAGGAGCATGTGCTGAGATTAGCAGGGAGCCCTGGAAAAGCGACTCTGCCCTGCACTGCCTGAATGAGGGCTGCACAAGCATGCCCGAAGCAGCTCTGCCTCTTGGTCACTGCTTGGGAGGAACCGGGAGCCCATCCCACCACAGAGGTCCTGAATCTCCAGCTTGGAAGAAACTCCCACCGAGGACTCCCACCGATTTTGTCCATCAGACAGAGCCCTGCATTGCTCAGAGCTCCTGAGAGCACCCAGCAGGCAGAGTGTGGGTGTGGGTACCAGCTCCTGTTCTCATATCAGGACTGCCCTGATTTTTACATGAACTACAGACTCTGTAGTAAAAAATGAGATGAAGACTAGGATTACACCATTTGCCCCCCCCCCCAATCTGAAAACCACTGCTGCCATTTTCAGTGTATACTTAGATACTTTTTCCGTCGTTAACTGGTGTCCTTAGTCTGTCTTCTCTTTCCCAGTCAGCTTCAGTTACTCAGGGTCCCTTCGAGATGCAAGACAAAGCCATGGCTTGTCTGTAGAGTACAGGGTCATGACAGTCACCATGTTGCCCCCAACCATGGAATTTGGTCAGGAGAAGAACTGAACATGCAACTGAGAAATCGTCTCCTTATAGGGCAAAAGCCATATTGCAGTGGCGGAACAGAATAGGAATGGAGGGCCATTGCAGTGGGATTGTGGGAGAGGGCCGGTCATAAATCCATAGGGAAATGGACTTCACAGTATTTCTACCATCCACAGTTTGCTGAAAGACTGACTTTGCCTCAAAGGGACACTTCTAAATTTAAGTCCAAAGGGTCCTTAATGCTGCCCGAGACATCCCAGACTCAGACAGAGATGGGATTTAAGAAGTGCCTTTCTTCTCAGAGCTTATGGTTAACCTTAAAGCAGATTCTGCTCCGCTTGCTGACGTTGGTGGATTTTATTCAAACACTCCCTAGCTCTTACACTCCATGTTGCATTTGTAACCCAGCATTGCACCGAAAAGGCTGCGAGTTCCACCCTGTCACTGAACCCATAGGACTGAGGTATGGCAGCACTTCGTATCAGAGAGCCACTTCCACCAGAGATGGGTGCTGCACCGCAGCAGCACCTTAGCTGGGAGTGCCATGCCCTGCTTTCTCCCTCCTTCTGTTCACACGCTCCTGTTCCCCACCACCACCTTCCCTGCAGCAGCATCACTTTCGGTTATGTGGTTAGCCGGTTCAGAGAGCTGATCCAGCCAACCGCTACCCTCTCAGCAAAATAAATTGTTTTTCAAAGCAGATTTATTCCCCCCTCCGCCCATTCTCATCGCTTTGAAGTGCCTAAGATTAAGACTAGCCATGGAAAAGTGGTCATCTGGGGAGTCACCAGCTGCAGGAAGAAATTACCAGTTACTTTGAAGACGACAGTTCCTTTGCTGGCATTAAAGGAATTTCAGTCTCTTCCTTGTTTGTTCCTTTTATCCAGATGTGTAAAGTAGCATGTTTCTACATACCAAGGTGCTAAGTGTAATGTGTATTAGCAGCCTACAGTACTTCATTATACCTTATTCTAATTCTGTACCGCCCTTAAGATACAGCTGTACTTTGGTGACAAAAATAAGAATTTCTGAACACAGTGTTCAGTACACACGGCTACAGCATTCCAACTGGTGACAGCAAGTGCAACCTTTCAGCAGAAATAAATGATAAGAAAAGCAGACTTCCCATGATTAGAACTTAGAGTTAAGAAAAAAACTAACAAGCTTGAATCCACTTGTCAAGTGGGTCCAATAAAGCGTCTCTGACATTTTTAAAAGGGGCAGAAACCAGCCCTCTGCATGCTGTGGAAATAAGTGTGTATATGATAGATCTAATAATAGGTAGCTGTCATGGTGATGGGTGCCCAGAATAACTAGTATACCCCGTCTGCCTCTCTCGCTACTTTCCTCTCAATCTCCCACGTATTTAGCCTATACATCCACCCAACCTCATCAAACTCAGTGGAGACCAAGGACTACCTCATCTGGCTGTGTTTGCACAACTGGATCCTAAAGGGTGAGGTACTGGCAGCGAGCCTAGACTACCGAAGCAAATTGGGCACAGGCTGTCTGCACAGAGATAAATCACGCTGGCGCAGTAGCCGAAGAAAGTCACAGAGCTGCTCCACTTGATGAACGCTCAGTGGATGCAAAATTGGCAGAGACCAGGTCAGGCTGACCAGCCTAGCCTCTCGCTGGTGTCAGAGCAAGAGAAGGAACATGTGCTGTGGAAATAGGAGTGGGAAAACAAAAGAGAAAAGTGTAAGGTTTCCTCTGGCAGTCCTAGGGAAATGTCTTCCCTGTGCCAAGGCAAACTTCAGTGAAATCTTCGCATTTTCCTACAAAATCATCCAACTTTAACTTCTCTCTCTCTCTCTTTTAAGGACATCAGTATTTTTCAGTCATAAAAGAGTCTTTGTAATGTACTCATTTTGTGAGGCCTTTTGTTACCTCCATATAATTCTCCCAGACAATTATTATTACAGCCATTGTTACACAATCCAGTTAAAGTAGTTCTTCTGCGCCTCCGTCTCTTTCTCCTGCTACAAAATGAAATGTTTGAATGAGGAGTTATATTCCTCAAGATAATGAACTCTCCAAAAGGAAGGTGATGGAAAGTACATATTAATTAACAATGCTAAATTGTGGGATGGTATTTATGTCACATTGTGAGATTAGGAATGGAGAAAAAAGAGTTTAGTTTGTTTTCTTTGGCACAGGCCATCTTATTTAAAAAAAACAAACAAAAACCCCCCAAACAAAACCAGAAAAAAATAACAAAGAACAAAAGAAAAAACCCAACCCAAACCAGCAATACACAAACATTTTCTCCTATTCAGCTTCTCTGCAGAAATGAGTAAGCATATGCATTTCCTGTCAGCTGATGACTCCTCAGAGGATGCTGCGTCACTGACCACCGATAAGTGAGAAATTTTCAAATTCTCTCCTAGAAGTCGTAGTATCCTACCAAGGACATTTTACTTTACTTTCTGCATCACTGGAATAGACAGGAAAATTACAAGAGCTTCACTGCGTCTAGGTTTAAGGCAACACTGTCCCTTGTGGTTAGACTTGTAGGGGCAGAAGATAGACGCTTCCTCTGTGTTTGGATACCACTCCCCGCAAAGAATGGTCCGAGACTGGCTCCAGGGGCAGCACAGTACAACCAAGTGCAAGCACAAGCCTTTTCAAATCACTTTAATTATATACACCTGCCATTTTCACTCCACATTTGCCAGGTGTCCCAGAAAGTCAGCTACACCGTTGCTGGCAACACATCTTCATGTGAGAGGACCAGTCCCTTCGAGGAACACATGAAGGGCATTTCAGGCTCTGGTCCAAAAGAGACTGCAGTCAGTACAACTGTTAACTTCCAGAACTTTAGATCAGAACAGTGCTTGAAAGCCTTGCCCACACCACAGAGCATTTTCTCCTACTGCTCTGCCAGCATAATCGTATTGCTTTGCGCTCCCTTGAGCAGAATACAGCATCCTGCCAAGAGCTGCAACCACACTGGTAGTTTTGTCAGGACTGTGGTGTCAGCACCGCCCCCCCTTCCCCCCCCCCGCAGGCAAAGCATCGTAATGTAAGTAAGAATAAATTCATATTCACTTAGCAAACTGAAAAACTTCCAGATGATGTCTTCAGACCCCAAAGTTGTCACGTTTAAGCCATTTTAGGGTTTCAGTTTCAGCTGCCACGAGCTCTTACTTGTGGGATGGTATTTATATCACATTGTGAAATTAGGAATGGAGGAAAAAAAAGAGTTTAGTTTGTTTTCTTCTCTCATTTACAAGCCATCTCAACCTACGGGCTGTTTGAGCATGGAGAACTTTGCTACTACAGGTATCTTGGTTTGGGACACACCTTCAGATGTTTCTTTTTATTCAAGTTTGGCTTTTTTCACCAAGTTCTAAGCAAGAAACTATGTTTAAACATAACTCTAGCAAGAAAAGACTTTAAAAACCTTAATGTCTTCCATACTTAAACCAGCAATTTCTTAGCCAGAAAATTTTTCAAGAATTGAAGAAACACTCACGTGCCAAAAAGCTCTCTGTTTTCTCAATTATACCAATTATCCTGAACAAAGATTCTGTATCAAGGTGATATACGCACACCATGCGACAGTGCCATAGCCATCACACGGACAGAAGCCACCTTCTCCTTGTTCACAAAGCAGGTAACTATTTGTGGCTCTATGTTAAAAACTGACATCGTTTCAACCTGGCTTAAACTCTACTTGAAGCCTTGTCTGAGCAGCAGGAAGCAGATACTACTTTTCGTTACACCAGGCAAGCTCTGTGATGTGACTCCAGATTCAATCCAGCAGGAAAGCAAGACTCTGGTTTGTTTGAATGCCATAATTACAGTCTTTCTGCCTGAGGATGATCCCGATGAGTGTAGCTGCTATCGACATCAATCTAAATATAGACAGGCTCCATGTGACTGTGTGGCAGATGTCAATTTGCTATTTAAACCCTGCTCTCCCTGTGACTTGCAAAGAAATAAATGATCAGAGGAAGAGGGAGACTCCGAGATCTTACCCATTTAATCATATGCAAAGTTCAATCTCCTTGCAAAAGTTGCTAAAAATCAGTAACGGTAGTTGAATGGCATGGGGAATGCACATCTGAAGGCCAGAGTGGAATTACGACTTTGATCGTGTCATCTTAATCTTAAAAGTCTATTTGCCCCTCAAACAATAGAAGAACAGGATCGTGTGCAACTCTGTCCACCTGGCGTTCACGTGGACCAGTTGACAGCTAGTGCCACTTGAAAGAGGAGCTGTCTCGCTCCTGTGGCATGACGGCATGCTTCAAATAGAGCAGAAACAGTGGAGATCCCACGCCATAGTATCAGGGCAGAAGTGAAAGCAGGGATAGGAACTTTCAATTTTTATTGCTGTTATCTCCAAGATACATTGCAGCACATTGACTTACATTAAAAATAAGTCTAACAGTAAGTGAGCAGTAGGTTAAGTACTGAAAAAAGTGACCCCATGTCTAATGTAATATGGTAGAATATACCAGTGATTTTTAATCTATATGCCTTTTAACCTGAATTCCCCAAACCAAGGTCTCTTACTAAAGACAGTAAGTAAAATAGATACTAAGGCAAGTAGTAAAAGCCTGCTATTGATGATCTTGATTTTTTTTTTTCTGCTAGGAAATACTGCCCTGAAGCAAATGCCCTCTGTAAAAGACAACCTATCTGCAGGTCAGTTTTAGAAAGAAACACATTGCTTTGCTGTAGAGAGGCAAATTTTGTGCTGCCTTATATTTCACTCAAATATATTAATCTCAAAAGGGGTCCTAATCTGGAAGAATCTTCTAGAGTGATGTATCCCAAATCAGGCTTGGCAAGAGGAGCGGAAGAGAGGACAGTATGGGAAGCCCTGTATCCCCTGCATCTCTGTGGTGAGAGCTGTGACCACTTCTTCGAGACACCATGGGTACCAGTAGCAACAAAATGATGGAGATGAAGCTGTAATTCCTCCATTACAAGAGACCTGTGTATCCGCAGTGCCCAGGAAGATGGGCACGCAGCTCTGAGATGGTGCGTGCCCTGGCTTCCTCTTAGTTGACCAAGGAAACATGTCTGAGAGCAAGACCCACCCACCTAGGTATCTCTACTGACAATCTATTCCCTTGTCTTTTGCATACAAATAATCACTTTGGCTTCATGGAGTAACCAAAAGGGTTTCATCAGTGATGTGTGATTCCCCCTGACAGTGTTGAAAAAGAGAGAAAAAGGACCTTGTGCTTGCTGTTTGTTCCCCAGAGGAGTAAAAAAGTGGGATGGCATCGTGGAAGTTATTTTAGGTTTACATCCAGCACGAATTCAATCAGAAGCTGCCCCATTGTATCAGATAACCTAATAAGCTACAGACAGCGTTGTCATTTGTACTCCTTATTTGTCATAATTAACTTTTTTTATTAAGTTACCAGCCAATAAAACAGTTCCTCCGTTGAAGAAATTGCCCCAACTTGTTTTCACTGACGACTCCATCATTTAAACTTATTTTCTGGCATTGACATAAAGTTACTATTTTCATTCAAATATAAAGTATTTTTACTGCTTCTGTAGTGTTATAACCTTAACATTTTTCCTTGTATTCCAATGAGACTTGCTTAGTTGCATGAATGCCGAAGCAAGAAACGCTTCTCTACGTACTTGACTCAGCTTTATTTCAAAGACTTCATCTGTTTTCCTTGAGATAGCCTGGAACTGCAAATTTTACCAGGGGACCAGCTTTGACTTGTCATTGGACATACCTTAAATGTTAATGTATGCTAGCAGAAAATATATGTTCTTTTTCCTTAAATGAAATTTTGCCTGGGAGCCTCTTTTTTTAAGTACAGAATTTATGTCACTAGTGGGAATCAACATCATCAGACTTGCAGCTTACCTAAGCATGGAAGTTCAGTCACTTTAATTTAAAAACCAAATTATGGAAATATAATCACAAACAACTAAGTGAAAATATCTTAAGATGTTACCAGAACAGTAAATAGGATAAGTTCATTTTACTTTGCATTTGAAACAGGAAGATACACATGGTCAATTATCGCATCTCAGCTGAGGGATGGTAACTTTCTAAAGCACTTGAATTCAATTGTTGAGGACCAACCGACCACATTAAACTAATTTTATTTTTTTTAGCATGATAGATAAAAAGAAAAATCAGATAAAAGCTTGCTTTGTGTTCCCTCAAATGAACACTATTTATTTATAAGTGTCTCCAGAAAGAAAACCTCAAATTGCACAGAACAGAAAACCGTATTTTGGGTGCCAAACTAAATATTTAGCTCAACCTGAAATATTTTGTTTTCCTGACATATTCATCTTTTAAAAACATGCTTAACAGCATTTTTAAAATGAAGCATTACTTCTAAGCACAAGATAGTAACTTTGATAGAGATCCAGATTTTCCTACTTTTTCAGCCAACCCCTCACTTTTCAATGAGTAAACTCTGTGTTTGAAAATTTTACTAGTTCTACCACTGAGAGAGATCTTCTATAAAATAACATTTTTCTATGCAAACACTTTACCTCATTTATAATCAAGGGAACACTGCCCTGTGCTGTCAGTCAAACCTAAAAGGGCCATTTGTGATAATATGAGAGAGACCACATGGGAAGATTTTGTCATTCTGGTAACAAAGGCCTTGAAGCATGATTTTGCCTTAAGAATGGGTACTTTTAGGATTGAACTTGGGATATACATTCTCTCAGATGCATATGTCAGAAATGCTTTGTTTCAGATAGAATAATCTTGGTTTCTATTTCTGTAACTAAACAGAAATTGTAAGGCCCTCCAACATTTTTTTCTGTTTGCTTGTCTACTTTCTCAAAGGTATTTTTGTAGGGCTTTCAGCAGAGAAAAGCTAAGGAAGATTTAAAAGCACTGAGGCTGAGCACACCGGTCATTTTTCCTAAATTGCTTACACAGTCATTTAAGTGCTAAATGCCAACTGTCAAGATGAAAATTGCCGAAACAGATTTACATAGCCTCCCCTCCTCAGTCTGTTTACAAACTTGACTTGCTCCATAACCCCCATACCTGTTCTTCTGCTGGGATGGTTTCCAGTCAAAGCATAGGGAAGTGGCAGAAAAAAGGAGAGGTTGGAAGGGAGATTAGTAACATTGCAAAGTCCCATTATCTAGCCTGTATGTCTTACAGGCTGCTTTTCCCCCGGTGCTGTGGTAAACCCAGGAATAAGCAGGCCACAGTCATCAGCAGTGGGGAGAGAACATTTCCCACAGCCTGGAGATGACAAGTCTCTTCCCAGATGTCCACGGGTCTGGAATGGGGGATTCCTAAAGCACCTGTCAGGAGCAGCACTCTCCGAGCCCCCAGGTGATGACCTCCACGGGAAAAAAATGGGGAATGGTCTCACACCATCTCAGGGGGATGCACGGCACACCTAGGGACTCCTCACAAAACTGAACAAGAAGGTTTGAGAGCGTCATAACTACAACAAAACTACCAGAAGAGGATTCAGATGGCATCAATGGGAGGGGAGGGAAGGGCCCGATCCGGCCCCGGCGCACTCAGCTGCCAAAACTCCTGTCGACACCAACAGGAGCAAAGCTGGACTCAAAGGAGAAGAGTGACTCAGAGTACTCTCTTCTTTATGAAAACATTTTCCCTATCAGCAGTTTCACAGCCCATTTGCTTTGCCTTTTGGGGTGGGTTTTTTTCCCATCTTCTTCCCTTTCATGTAATTTTTGGAGTTTTTCCTACTTCAGCTGAATGGTATGAAGAGCTGAGGTTGCATTTTTTTCTTGCTTGCAAAACAGTTTAAAATATTGCAGGGCAGGAGCCAATCGGAGCAGAGGGCTTACAACAACCAGTCAGATGAGAGAGATTCACATATTTTCCATCTCATTAAAGAAACAGCAAATCCCTGTGCTCTGGCTGTCTATTAAAGGTGCCAGAGCACCAGGCTCTCACTGGGAGCTGCACAAATTAAATACAGAGCTACCTGCAAGAAAAAACTACCAACCTCAGTGCCTTTGGTAGCATCACGGTCCCTGGAAGAGCCACAGCAATTCCACTTCGGCGCAGCCCTAGTTCTTGCCTCTGCATCCTCCCTTTTTATTTTGTGAGGGAAACTGTACTTAGCTGGAGTGCACATCTGAGAGCTCCAAGGAAGTTTACACAGCAGCGGCAGCGTTGCCACCTTTCAATCTCCCTGCAAAGCTGAGAAACAACACATCTGAGGTGCTCTGCCCTTACAGTCAGCCCTCACGCTGCTGTCATCCACTTAGATTACAGGCAACGGGCAATTAACCTACTCCTTGATTTTACAAACAGAATAACTTCTTCACCCCCCTGTGCTGCTGCAAAACATGTAGTGAAGTTGTATGAGAATCCTTAAGGCATAAAATGTCAGTCATCAAAATCAAAACTTTTCACAACAATGTGCAAGTTGCAATGAAAGGAAAGACTTCTCAACTCTACAAGGAAACCCTGGGAGGACTCTGGCAAAGTCAACAGCCTGGCAGACACCTCATGAGTGAAGGAGGAGCACCACCGGACTGAGCTCCAGCCTCCATCTTTCCAGGGATTGCTTCGGCCAGTGAGATGTAGGGAAGCATCATTCAGCCCCCTTGCTTTTGCTCTCCCCTCCTGCTTCCAAATCCCTTCAGCTATGAGGAGACAGGAGTTTTTTTCCTCAGGCACACTGAAAGCTTAGATTCCGTTAAAGTGAGAAACAATAGACGAGATCAGAAAACCAAAAGACTGCCAGGAAAAAAAAAAAAAATCCCAAACCAACAAAACCTGGCAGTAAACAGAGAAAGGGGGGAAATCTTGTGGAGACAGAGCTGACTACAAGAGGACCAAGGGTGTAGGTTGCTCATAACCTCCTGTTGTTCCTGGTGTACTCAAAGAAAACGAGACATGTTTACAAAATTATGTAACGGTACTTTGAGTGTATAAACTTACTTATTTGCACAATTTCACTGATGGGGGAACAAAACAGGAGTCTTCAAGTACACTATCAAAGCATAGAGCGCAGTCAAGGTCTCTTAAAAACAGGATCCTAAAGTACACCTTCAGTTTTGCTTACAGTAGTCTGTCTTCTGTACAGCTCTTCAGGACATCTATCATAGTCACTTCTATTAAGTATTTCTACTGAAGTAATAAAAAAGAACATATTTGTGCCAGGTATTGTTCAAACACACCATGAAATCAGTTGTACCTTAAGAAAGCTCCAGTGAGTTTAAAATGTAATATACTCCCCAGTTAGAGATTGCCCTTTGAATGGGAGATTTTTGGAAAGACATGGCCTCCAAAACAATCTACAGACTCTCTGACTGGAGACATCTGGAGCCACAAACCCCATACTTGCTTCCAAACTGGCAACATTGTCCACCTAGTTGTACAGGTCAGGTCCCACACAGGGCTGCCACTGCTGTACTCTTCCTGCAAACGCCTTGAAAATACCACCCATCCCTGTCCTGCCCTGTGGAATGTGTTTTCCTACCCCTCTGTTGGACTCATGCTTGCACCAACCTCCTAGGGAGGCATGGGAGATAGATAGCTGGTAATCATCTTTCTAAACTCCCCCTCTGAGCCACCTCAGCTATGTGAGCAAGACTGAATTTGCCACCCCAGTCATTACAAAGGCACTCATTTTCTTCTCACAGTGGTGACAAAACTTGGCATCGAGGCCATGGCACAGCAGATCCCAGGGGCAGGCTGAGATGGTTCGGTTGGGCTCCCAGGAGGTGTTGCTGGTGGCTGTGCACGAGAAGGGCTCTTTTTCCATCCTGTCCCCCTCTGACACTGTGACTTAAGTGGAGGGACACTAGGATCTGGTCCTGAAAGGCTGACACTGCGTTTGGCTGTCAGGGAGGGTAGGGAGAGGTACCCACTCCTCTTGTTCTCCTCAAGCACGGCCGCCCCAGCACCTCCCCTCCCATCTTCTCATCTTCTCACCCTCAGCTTTCCCTCAGCGATCCCAAAAATTATTGGCATTAGTACAAAGCACCTGCTCTTCAATACATCCCTATAACGCTGCAAAACCCTTTACTAAGTGGACTTCACTTTGTTAACCTTTTACGTGTGTCCCTTAAATGGCTTTTTATTGTCCCCATTATTATTTCTCTTTACCTCTCATTTCTCGTTGGTGTCCCCCCCCCCCATTACTTCTGTGTTCCAGGACTTCTGTACAGTTCTAAATTTGCCTACGCATAGTCTGTTTAAGCAGAGTATTTTTAAGGTGCTAAAATCATTTAAGTTCATTATTAGAAATGTAGGGGAAAATAATCAAGAGAAGCTTACCAGCTGCTCATACTTGTGGTCATTCCAAATAATTTCTAGTTAAAATAAATAAATACACTTGGCAGGGTTTTTTTTCCTCTAAAAAAGTCCAATAATATTTAGTAGTTTCAAACTGTCTTCCTACAGCAAATAAAGACGAAATGCACATGTGCAATAAAATAATTTTTCATATTTTTGCAACTATTATTTTTGTACCTAAGGAGATATTTTACAGGACTGATTCTGTGGGTCTGAAGCCACTAATAAGCCACAGTTATTAAGTACGTATTTTTGTGCCTGCGTGGGGGCTACTTGCAAATATACACAAATAAATGGGATAGACTGGAACTTTCTCACAGTCACATTGTCTCCTCTTCCAAAGAAATTAATTAAAAAAATATTTTCAAACCTGTCATTAAAAATCCTGTAACTGGGAGTTGAATGGAGGTGGTATTCTTCCCCAGATCTCTTTGGTCTGGCTTAGCGGATAGACCACTGGGCAGGGACAGCCCAGTGCCGAGGGGGCTCTGCACTGGCTGGCTGGGTGATTTGGAGAAAGCCGTTTCACCTTATTTCCCTACATTTAATATGAGTGACGTGTTCCCCTTTGTGATCTACTGATGAGGAATGCCACGGAGGAGATGAGTGTTCTTGTGATCACCGTTAGATTTGGCTATCTCAATAAATATTCCCTGCCCCCCCGAGTTTCAGCTCCCACACAATGATTATATGATGCTACTACAAGCAGAAATTCCCACCCAGCCTGATCTTTTCCCACAAAGACAATAGCAGAAGCCTTTAGTCTCCTGTAGAGGGATGATCAGATCTTACTATCTGAATTACGATCTGTTCCCCATACGTGCTGGTACGTGCCCTGCTTCTTCCCCCAGCGTGGTGCACGTAACCAGACCGCTTCAGCTACAGCTCCTGGGGACAAGGCAATTTGTCCGTGGGGCTCTCTGGGACCCTTCAGCCTAGACAGTGGATTTTCTTCGGCTTTGATTTCCCCAGGTGTTGCTTCTTGACACTACTGATGGCTGGTATGGACACTAAAAGCATCTTATCTTTTATCCCTTTTGATTCTGGTTCAGGTTGCTTAAATAGCATGGGTTGCTCCTGGTACAGGAACCGCACAGTGTCTCTCCAGGACCCAACTCCAAAGGGAGAAGCTGTTTCACTTTCAGGTTCATACAGCAATGTAATCTCTGCCTCCCCAAACCTAGGGCTTGGACCAGACTGATTACCCCGTTGTGGGGCTTCTGTTTCCAGCAAATGCACACTGCAAGAATGTCCCCTTTTGCTTGGTAAGCTCCCTCAAGCCCTAACGTTGCTGAGACCAAACGGAGCATCCTCAAGTCCGCCTGGCGAGTCCAGGCCAACAGTTCAGGGTGAGCTTTGTCCCCCTGCTCCTCTGGGGCAGGGAACTGTAAGAGAGCTCTTCATCTTTGAAATACATTTCTGTCTTCAATTAAGACCCAGAGCAGCGTTTGCACTAGGAGAACGGTCTAGGTCAGCTCATGATAAGAAATTGCCACCTGCGAGTTTGTACGTATGCTGTGTCTGGCATAGTACCGCCTTTCCTAAGTAAGCATGTTTTGGTAGTGCTTGATGAAGCACAGAGGACTTTTTAAGTGCAAGGATGACGATTACACTTTATGGATAAAATCTGCACTGTATACAGACCTGCTCCAGTGCCCACGCACAATTCATGTCTTCCTTAGCCCCCACTTTGAGGACTCTCCTGGCACACAAGCTCCTGCAGCTGCTGGCACAGGGGCGATGGCCCCCTCTGCACTGAGGTTCTTTACGCGTGCAGTGATGACCTGTTGCTCTGAAAACCCAGGCAAAAAGCAAAAGGGCAAATTGAAGGGGATGCAAGCAGGCAGGTGCCCTCCCCAGAAACACCATGCGTTCAGAGGGAAGCTTGTGCCCCTTGAAGGCAGAGGAAAGATGGGGTGAAAGGTGTGCTAACCAAGGGTGCTGCTTTCACTGGTTTTGCTGCTTGGGAGAGGAGTGGGGAGGCACTGGTTTCCAGTGGCAGCTGAGAGGAGCCCAGGAACTGAAACCTGGGACCGAAGGCAGAGAGGAAGGAGGAGAAGATGGGATGAGCGGCCAGCAAAATCACTGCAGGCACCAGCACGTACCACCCTCACACCTCAGCTCAAACCTTGATTTAGCACAGGACTCACTTTGCCCCCGTGAGAGCTTATTTAACTTCTCTTACCCTTGTTTGGGTGAGGAATCAGCTTCTCGCACCGCGAGGAAGCCCTTGCAGCAGTGCAGACCTCTCTCTCAGCCTGTCACAGTGTTTTTTCCTTTAATATGGGCCCATTTTTAATAAGGCCTCAATTCCAATCCTGCAGTCTCTGTACTGCAAAAACACCCACTGATCCCTCTAAGATCAGGCTGCAAAACTAATACTTTCAGGTGCTTTTCCGAGTAGAACAGACAAGCCAAACCTTTGAAGCCATATGGGATCCCTTATTGACCCAAATACATGACACGGATGAACAAACACTCCCATTCATTTAGACTTTGCATGGTACATGTAAATACAATTGTCACTGGCTAGGTTTCTGAAATAACACCTTAATAGCTCTGAAAAAGTCAGCTTTTTTCTTTCCTGTTCTTTTGCGGTTCATTATGGCCCCAATACTGCCAAGACTTAAGCAGGTGCATTATTTTAATTCGTTATTCATGCATTATTTTAATTCGTTTGACCTCAATGAGACTATTCACGTATGTAAAGTTATGCACAAGCTTAAATCTTTGCAGAATCAGGATTTGTGGGCTTAATCTAAATCCTACTGCAGATTTCAGTCAGGTTTGGATCCGGCCCCTTTCCCTGCCTGCAACGGAGCCGCCTTTCTAGCAAAAGATATCGCCCCTGAGAGGGGGGCTTGGCCAGGGACTCGGCTAACCCGGGGTCATTTCCTTTTGTGGACCTCAGAGAAGACGCTTGGGGAACGCTTACACTGCAAAATGGAGCGCAGTTAAGCAGCGCCTGGAGCTAACAGAGGGCAGGGACACAGCAGCTGGGGTCTGTCAGCGCTGGGCTGCCACGGCCCCTTTCATTCCCACCCAGCTCTCACCAGTCAGCCCTGGAGCAGGTTCCCCATTTTCCCCATGGCAGAGCCAGAGCAAGCCCGGGCCTCACTATGTGCTCCAACACAGATGTACTTCGGGCGTCTTGCAGCAAAACAAGAGCGGTGTTGCTTTTCCTTTTGGGGAAACCGGCCACCTTGAAACCACGAACGACCACGACAGGAGTAGACCAGAGACAGATTTGCAGCAGAAGTGGGTGGTCAAATAGCATATCACTGTCCCTAGCTTGGGATCAGCGTATCTATAGGAATTTATTCAGTCAGTTATTCTTTTGCACAGGCACTTCAGAAAGGCCACGCACATGCATACGTATAAGGAACAGATGAAAGTCTCGTGCTTACGTACTTTCCTTGTTCTTTAAAATCTGCAACTGTATGGAAAATTTGTGAAATGTGAACTCAAAACTAACAGTAATTATGCCAGCCAGTCACCACTGGGTTTCATCCTCCTACCACTCAGGTCCTTTTTAGTGGGGGATTAGAGACATACACACGCCTTCCCCCACCCCCCACCTCCCTTACATGCTACTTAGAGGTTTTATAGTCACAGTAGTAAAGTTGCAGCTGTAGGTACCAGCCACTTCTGTCTGCCCTGGGCAGCTCAGCAGCCCTCAGGGAGGTGGGTGTCCATCCCGTCAGCGTGATACCCTGACTTTATGCTAAGAAAACTCTACCAACAGGAGCTACTCCTAGTCCCAAGAGCCGCCAATTTTCTCGACCTCATAAGCTGTATAACCAACCACTACGATAAAGCAGAAAAAAGGGCAAATTCCAGAAATAGCTCAGAAGTCAGAGGTGATAGTGATTCTCTGCAAGAATCCCAAAACATCCCTGTGGGCCATAGCAACTATGAGCGCGCCTGTTCCTCCCATGGCAATGCACCAGCATCAGAGCCTCTGACGGCTTGTGTCCTCCAAGAGTGAGGAATTCCCGGCAGCCGCCAGCCCTGGGGTCCACACAGCCCTAATTTCAGTGATACGACATAGGTGCAGTAGGGGATCCAGATGCGAATCGCTCAGAAGCTCAAGAGCCAGAGGATGGGCACCACGGCTGTGCTTGCCCCACTTCTGCACCTGACGCACAGAACCCCAAATCATTGTGAACTGAAACAAGCGGCAAATAAGGGCACTGTACCGATAGGTGTGACTCAATTCAAAAGCACGGACAACCAAAGCAGATCTTCCAAAGTTATCTACAACACTCTTTGAAGGAACAAAGAAAAGTTTTCCTTAACTTGTCCCCATTGATTTCAGGGGGGAATCTACCAAAATGAGGTGTGTTTAGTCAGTAAGGCACTTAAGACACGATTTAAAAGCTTTGGAAGTCAATACAAGAACTCCAGTTCATTTGAATAGATTTGGATCAGGCCCTAGACACCACAGAGGAAGATCCTTTCAGAGCAAGCAGAGAATTCGTAGGTGAGATTTAACCTTAGAATATTTCAGAAGATATTCACATCTCTTCAGAAACTCCTTATGTTTCCCATAAGGCGTCCTGACTTTCACCAGCAGTGAAGGCAATAAAGATGCAGTGTGGTTCCTATAAAACCTTATGTTTTCAAATGCTCAAATCTTTACAAAAACCCCTGCCTTTTACAGTCAAACATTACAGGCACAGCCCTCAACCCACAGCTGTGTTTTGTGTTGTTTTTAAAGAAATATCACTGTATTGTTAAATACTAAAGCACAAATTTTTTTCTTTTTAAAAGTTTGTGGTGACTTTCTCCCCCCTTGCTCCAGCAAAAATATAGTCCTGAAAGGATGGCATTCATTGGTTCCCAAAGGAGAAAAAAACCACTGTTTTGAAAGAGGAAATCTACAGATTTTTTCTTTTATTAATTAAAACACGCAAAAAGAGCCAGCATTCTAGAAAAGAAATGCAGAGAGAAGCCTACACAGCTGGCTCGGGAAAGCTCATACATTTATATTAGGACACTTCAGTAAAATTAAGCACTTTGCACAAATCTAAATTTTGATTGCGCGAGTTCTTCAAAAGGGACTATTGTCCACAAAATAAATTGTTGACCTATAATAAGGTCTGTATGGCTGCTGGAACACTTAGGCCAAGCCATCTTTAAAGGGTCTCTACTGTATAATCCCATTAGTTAAAGCTTGACATCTCATTTCTTTAAGTGTCTTTGTGCTCTAACTCCTTTTAAGCATTAATAAGCAGAAGGATTTTTCATAAAGCAACAACTTAAAATGAGCAGTTACGCTGAAAACAGGAGGAAACGTGGCCTGCTGACTCTGTTAGCACTATTTGTTTTACGGGGTGTTGGTGAAGAGAAGGAAGGATCATCCAGCGAGAGCCTTTTCTGTTCCAGCTGACAGGGAAAAATGATCCTTTCTGACCCGATATCCTCTCTTGCGCTTGTGCTCTCCGAAAGAAACAAGCAAATAAAATAAAATAAAAAAAAACATGAAGGAAACTGGAAGACGCTGCCCAGTTTTGTCTTTTCATAGAAGGTGGATCTGACTGCTTGCTCCTGAGGCACGTACACCGCTCTCCCTTCCTTCCCATAGCTTTGCACCTGAAGAAGTCAGCTTGCTCCGCAGTCATTCAAGGTGCAATATTGCAAACTCCAAATGTACAAAGATTCATTAGCTGGATCCCCTGACTAGCCGGAAATAGTTTACCAGGGATGGGATAAAAGAAAGGGAAAGAGAGGAAGGAAAAAAAAAAAAAAAAAAAAAAAAAGAGTCAAACGTGCATTCTTTTTCTTTACCACCTCATTACTGAGAGTTTGGGCTCACTTTTCACGTGTTAGAGTTTTGATATTGGCAAGGGACAAATTTACAACAAGTGCTTTGGTGATTTAGGAGCCAAACATCCCACCAGCTTTTGATTAGCTCAGGGCTGCTTGGGATCTTTGTGAAAATTAGAATTAGGCTCCTAAGGGNGAAAAGGTGAGAAATGGAGCCTCATAAATCCCACGTACATTGGAGCTGGATTTTAATAACAGGATCGTATTTGTGGCTTAATCCATAATACATGCACTATGAAGACATTTTAGAAGCTGTGCAATTAGTCTCAGCTGCTGAAGTAATAAATTGTTTAATATTTTGCCTTCATCCCTGGAAGGGTACACAGCAGAAAAAATTTCTGCTGGGTTTGTCTACTTTGCTGCATTTCCCTGCTGACATTGACGGTTCACCTCTACCCACCTTAAAAATACTCAACACACACACATTCACCCCATCAGCCCTCTTGATGATCTTTGTGCTACTCTGCAATATAACCTTCCTGTAATCGTGGCTGGCTGACCAGGATCACACAGAAGTGGCCACATTCATGCGTTGGGCTGGGGCAGGGCAGAGGAGAAATAAAACTGGGCGCTCAGTCCTACAAAACCAGGATGACTGTCATACTCCCCTGACGCTTTGCCTGGGCACGGACTACAAAACTGATGCTTATTCACCAATTCTCTGAGAAAAGTTAAGCCTGTTTAATTCTATAACAGCAACGGAGAACAAAAACATACTGAGGCTGCATGACGGTCCCCATCTTGATCAATGCACTGGGGGTTGGTCAGGGGATCCCCAGATCTTGCCACAGATTTCCAGCCTCTGCACAAACTTAAATCTCTCGCAGATTGATTGCGGAGAGGGACTCGTAACACACGTGCATCAGCAGGATGCATGTAGTTTTGGAAGTTAAAGACAGGAGCAGCTTGCTCAGAGGAACACATGCAATTGCACAGGACTTCAGTATGTCACTCGAATAGGTGGAGGCAGAACGATACTGGGAATATTTTAGTTACTCTCTGCAGGGCAGGAAAATTATCATGCAAACATAAAAGGAGTGAACACAACCTGCATTAAGTGCACTTATACCATGTTTTCCTGAAACCCTGCATTTCTGTTACACTATGTCACTTAGATGGTTGTTTTCCTAATAAATACAGACCTCCAGTGTGGATGCTGTAGTACTTTCTGAAAAGTTTATAGTGCCAGCTCCGACAGCAGCAGATGACAAGGTCTGAAAGCATCATCTTAGAAAGTAAAGTGGACATTAAACTAAGGCCTTACAATGCAAATACTCATGATTTTTGTTCATTGACTGAACTAGAGAACTAGGTTAATATGAAATATTTTTGGTCGATTTTTTTTTTCTCCAGGGGAAGTGGAAAAAACTGCATATGGTGATCAAGTGAAAGCTGCTGTCCAAACGCCATGGTTTTCAACTTTAAAAATTGTATGTAAATGTCAAAACATTTAGAGTATGTCAAAACAAAAACATTTGGGTTTTTAAAATGATTTTTTTTTGGAGAATGAAACAATTCAATAAGTTCAGCACTAATCCACAGAGCATTTTGGTGAAACAGCGCTTACATCTCCTAACACCTGCAATGTGTTAGCAGGAACGGTTACTCTGCTGTCATGTGTCTGTCCTGGGCACATCTGGGGTCACTGCACTCTTGATCCTCAGCACAGGCTTGCACGCTTGAGTTAATTCCTGGCAGTGTTTTTCCAGACCAGCCACAACTTTTGGTGTCCTCTGCTGTTCACCATTACAAAAATATTTGTCACTAGGAACCTGACTTTTTTTCCTGTTCAGGTGGGTCATTTCACTTTGTGTGTTGTCCTACTCAGAGACCAGCCCTCTCCATCTTCCATCTCTGCTCGGGAGGGTACAGCTACAGCCCTGTCAGCATGTAATCTGCAGCGTGTACAAAACCTCTGTGATGGCTAAAAGCCTCAACGCTTTGGCGAGTTGCCTGCAAGGCTGAGTGTAGGGAGAGGTGGAGAGGAGTACAGAGTGACCACTAGATGGCTTTCTCTGGCAAACCTAGCCTTCTGCGGTAGGATGACTTTTTTCCACCCTTCTGTTTTTCACGTTATTATTTCCGTCTTAACATGAAAAAGCAGCAAAATTAGTTTAACCACCTTCTCTAAAAAATATCACCCTGAAGTTTCAGAGCACCCTTCTTTGCTGTCTTCCTTCAGTGATCTGCATATGAGTGAAAGCTTCCCAGGTGTTTCCTTCAGAAAATCTTCCAGTCAGCCCAGAAACATTTTTACACTCTCCTTGAGAGCCAGACAGCTGATATAGTGACAACCTGGATGTTAAGGAGGGGCATATTGCACTGGCATTCAGTGAACAGCTCCTGAATAACTCACCCAGCTCTACCTCCCCTTCACATGATCAGCCTGTAAAGTTCGACCAGACATGATGTGGTTATTATCAGACCTTAGTGAAAGAACAAGAAGGATTTTAGTCCATTAAAAAAAAAACAAAAGTCAGATAACTGTGTTGTGAAAAACACTGTGGGAAAGGCAAAGACAACAACCTGATCTTCCCAGAGCAGCTTTATCTATCATTCTATTCTCAAGAGGTGGCAACCGCGCTTCATGCCACAGCTGGCTCTGTTGCAGCCTCGCAGCTCTTCCCAGCAGTCAAAACGTTTGCTTGTGTCATGATCACCTTTTGCCTTGATTAATACCATTTCATTTACTCTGATGTCTGTTCTGATTTGCTTTCGGCACAGCCAAACTGCAGTTGTCAGAGTTACGATCCTCTCAGGTCCATGAGGAAAAGGGAGGAAAAAGGGATGTCTCCTGTGTACCAACATCTCACTGGTGTTACTGTTGGCAATGATATATACATATATTCAGAAACAGGTAAATAATATACAATTTAAGAAAAATTACTGCAATAGGACAATGCTGCAGACAGAGATAGCTTTGGAGAGAAAAGGGAAAGGATTGCACTATTGTTAACACCATGCCTACTCTACAGGATATTTATTCAATCTTTCTTGTCTTTAAAGACTCATATAGTAATTTTTTTAAAGAGTAAAAGGAACAATTTCTTTTTGCAAGTAGGCAGTAAAACCCCAGACTCTGGAATCTGAAGTACTTTCCTTCATGTAACATTTTAGTACAATTTCTCAGTTCCATGGAGTTTAATTAATACTTTCCATTAGTTGAAGTGACTGATTGAGGTGACCCAGGTAACTCAGCAGAGCCAAACTTCCTCCTGAACTCAGCAGCAGCCACTGGACCTGTGTAATCTCTGCTGTCTATAGGCACACTTTTAGCTACATATATGGACTAATAAAGTGTATACTATAATAGCAGGCAAGTGACCTGAGATGGAAATGACAGAAGATAAGAAAATTGCATACCACTTTGACTCTTTCTTCGCATCAGCCTTATCACAAGGGATGGTGCAGTTTTACAAGGCTGATTCCTGCTGCTCCTACTCCTGTTTTCCATGATCCGATCTTCCACCCTCTCACCTAATTTTAGAGGTGTGCCAGTTTCTGCCTGCTAAGATTTGGCCCAGTAGGATTATTGCCCAGAAAGTAAGAGTAAGTCTGGAGGATCAGGCTGTGCTGCTATAAAATAAATGAGTGGTAACAACTTGGGTAACTTCCAGGCAATAAACCCCCCCACCAGACAGCATTCTTCTGAGTATTCTCAGTACACTAGGAAACAGAATATCTGAAGGCACCTGCAGATATCAGAGCCTCTTGAGCCTCAACCTTGTAGGTGCTTCCCATGAGAAGCTGGGGTGGAATAGTTTGTAGGCCCTGTTATGAAACTATAAGAAGTCACTGCGGAAGCACGGTGGTAAGTATTACGGAGAAGAAAGACCCAAAAATAATAAATAAGAACAGACAAGTGTATCTTAGTAAGACTATGGCTCTGCATACTTTTCCGCCAGTGACACTGGTTTAAGTTGCCCCAGTCCCTATTTCTGCCTTTGCGCCTTTTCTTGAGTAGTGGAGGCAGATACAGCCACACTCTGACACAAACCAAGGAGCTGCTCCTGCTAAAGGAGGACTCAGGTTTTTGGCAGGTTATTTTCAACTTGGATCAGTTCCCTGATCCAGGGCGCTTTACAGCACAGACTCTTTTGCTGGCAAAGCTGAAGCAGAAAATAGGGGCAGAAAGGAGCAGCTTGTATGCAGAGGCAAGGCAGTGTTTGGTAAAGTGCTCTTGAGATTTCTTTGAGCAAATGCATTAATTGGTAAGAAAGACATGGGGTAGAAAAGGTACTAGGATCTTACAAACAGCTTTTTTCAAAGCTGCGCAAAAGAGCATTTATCAGACACACATATGAATGACAGAAATAAAGAGAAACATAGCAAACAAACCAGACTAAAAGAGTTATCCCAGCATTTGCGAAGACCGCTTGTTATATCTATTTCATACGACGTATTCTTTTAGTGCCAAAGGATTAAAGCAGGGAGGTCTTTGGTCTCTAGCAGCGCATTTAACATTTACTGCTGACTATCCTGATTTTTAAGAAGGCTGTCTCTGGCTTGTACTTCCCAGTGTTCCTCGTTGCCTCTTGTTCTTGCAGCCGCCACACTAAGCAGACTGAAGTAGGTACCCAAGCTTCATCCAGCCGTTCGAATTGCTGGCATCTGCTCTGTAATATGCAGCTTTTCAATATGATAATAAGCAATTACCCAGGCATTTATGAACACGGAGAATGGAAGATTTGTACATAGTGCAAGATTTTCTGCTGAACACAGCAATAGATACTATAGGGATAACAACAGGCCAGGTACCTGAGTCTCCAGACGTTTCAAACCGCAGCAAAAAAGGAGAGGTCATTGAGTTAAGTAAATTACCATCCACTATTTGATTGCCCAGTAGTTAACAGGAATCACGGTGATGTTTATTCACCTCTCTGGATTTATATAAATGTGAACAACCTTAGGTTAACTTCCTTTCATGTCTCAGATGGAAAGCTTAAGCATAAAAGCTCTATTATATACTGTAATAACAACAGAAAACAAACATTTAAAAAAAAGCAAGCCAAAGACATTATTCAGTTAGATATGCCCATCCAAACAAAGTGTTCTTTAAATCAGAGCTGAGCAGTGCCAGCCAAGCCCATTTCATGATGTTTTCCAGAATGCAACAGCTTTTCTCCCCTTGATCTCATGGTTTTACAGCAAAGGAAGTTGAAGGCCTGGAGGAGCTCAAGGGTCTCCGGGCTGGCTAACCGATGTTCTCTTTTTGCAAACGTACTTGTGCACTGCATCCCCAAGGTAACCTGATGGGTCCATGAAGATGAACTCCTTCAGAGAACAGCAGAGACGACCAGCTTGTCTCCCAGGGACTTCAGAACACATACATATAGAGGGCAGAAACACTAGCACGAGTCCTTAGAGCAGAGGAGCATTTTCATACAATCCTGCCCCCAGGGTCATTAGCTCTACTGAGAGCACTACAAGGAGCAGAACAACTGCTAACACAGCAGCACTGCACTGAATCTACCAGGTGCCTTCTAGGATGCAAACTCACTTGTCCACCACCAACTGAGGACTCTCCATAGTGCTGTACCTTGCTCAGTATAGACATGCCTACAATCCCTCAAGGGGAAAAAAAACCACCCCAAACCAGGTGATTTTGCCCCCAAAATAACATTTGCAAGTCTGTGCCATCTCCACTATTCTACCCTACTTCCAAGATGTGGAAGCCAAAACTAGATACAGAATTCAAATGCTGCCGCTCCACAGCATGGAGAGTATCACCGCCCTGCTCCTACTCACTGCTCTCTCTTGTTAGGGCTGTAAGGCCTCTGTTTTCCCTCTCTACAACATCACACTGGATGCTGGAGTTCAAGCTTTTCCATATCTCCCAATAGATACTTTCCAGAGTTTGTCCCATGGGGGAAGTCAGGGTTATCTCCATCCCTTGGTCTTACACATTCAACCTTGTGTTTGCCCTTGGATAAACACAGGTTGTTCAAGCGAGCCCTTGCTTTGCAGCAGCCCAGAGGAACCCAACTGCCAGGTCTTTTTTGCTACATACAAGTTTTACCGAGAGGGATTTTACACTTTCTTCTGGTCATCAGTGAAAAGGAACAATGACACTGGACTGACTTTACAAAACTAAGCATATTACATCAGGTTACTTCTACTAATCAAATTTGTAGTCAAGTCAAGGACTACAAGAGATTTGTTTGATGAGCTGGGTTTGGCAAAAAGTTTGGTTTACTAGCAATAACTGTATTTGTATCCATAGAATTTTACTCTGCATAAATTGAAAGTCTAATTTCAATGATTTTTTTCCTGGAATTCACTTTATTTTAACCAGCCTATAGTCTTAACATATTGGGTGTAGATGTCAAGGTGTTGCTAGTAGGGGGGGAGCTGCAGGGGCAGCCTCTGTGAGAGGAGGCCAGGGGCTGCTCCATGCCGGACACATCTGCTTCGAGACAGCTCCATAACAGACTCGCCATAGGACACAGGTGAGACTACCAGCCAAGCTGGTGGCACCTCTGTGAAAACACGTATATGAAAGGGCAGAAAACAGCTGGGAAAGAGGAGAAAGGAACAAGAAGTGAGAAACAGAGGGAACATGGAAGTCAGAGGAGGAGAAGATACTCCATGGCCAAGCAGGTATTCCCAAAGGCACTGCAGCCCACAGAGGACCCACCTGGAGCAGAGGAAAAGCACGAAGAGGAAGAAGCAGCAGAGAAACCGCTGTGTACTCACTGCAAATCCCTCTGTGTCCCTTGTGCAACTCCTCTCCTCACCAAAGGGGCCAAGCGTGACCTACCGTGATAGCAAGGGCAGAGGAGAAGAACCTGGGAAAGGGGAAGGAAAGATGTTTTCACCAGGGATTTTGATTTTTGTTGTGGTGGTGTTTTGCTTTAGCTTTTGTTCCTGGATACCCAATTTAGGAATTAAATATATATTAATTGGCAATAAATTAACTTCTCCAAGTTGAGTCTGTTTTGCCCGTGACAGTAACTGTTAAGCAATATCCCTGTTTTTACGTCAACCCACAGGTTTTCTTGCTCTTTTTCTTACTATTTTCTTGCTCTCCTGCTGCTTTAGCAGGATGGAAGAAGTGAGCAGCTGGGTGGGATTTTGGTTGATGGCCAGAGGTGACCTGCCATAACTTGCGT
>VZSZ01000627.1:40601-54548 GCA_013398815.1 Ibidorhyncha struthersii
TTTTTTTTTTAATTAGCACAGTGTGCTTATTTTTCACTGTCCTGGAGCTTCTTTGGAGCTCAAGATATACTGAAGACTAATCAGTTGAGACATCCCTTCAGAAATCTTGGGAGAAATAAATTCCAGTGGAAATGCCTATTTCCCTCAGAACAGAATAGCCACGGTATGAGAACTGCTGGTCAGGTTTTACTTCCCACATGTTTATGCCAATGCTCCTCACCCCAGCAAAAACCCAGCATCTTCTCCTATACCTGAAACCTCAGACTCTTCTAAAAATCACTGAGGCTGATGGAAAGATGCTTTAGGTGGATTTAGGAACTGGCACATCGCTCCAGGCCTGCTTGTTCCTGACATTTCTCACTGCCACTGACCATAGCACAAACCAGTGAAAGTGGTAGGGGGCTAATTTTCGTAATACTAAATATATGTACATATACACATATGCATACACACACTGAACATAAGAATTAGTGTGTTTCTTCTAATGATTGAATGTGCACTGTTCATGTTCCTAGTGAAAAAATTGTCACGGGGCTTATGAAATCCTCCATTATCATAATGGTAGCCAGAAAAATATATATTAATGCACCAAGTTTCAAATTAACTGAAGGAAGACATGTGCTTAAGTGGATCTAGGATCCCAGATCCAGGTGTTAAATAACACCAGCACAAGGCCATATTGTGAGGTTTAAATGCTGCACCAGTACACACAAAACCTCCCGTCACAGAACTTCAATTAAGGGAACGATTATTATTGATTTATAAAACGATGTTAGTGTACAACAAAACAGAACAACCACCAAGAGGAAGTGCTGAGACAGCAGCTCTGCCGGCTGTCAGCAAAGAGGAAAGCACCCTCAAGTCCTAGACAGTGGTACGTACACGAATATTACTGTATAATTGAAGTGTAGCAAATGCAGTAGAAAATAACTATTCTGTCATAGAGGAGAAATGGTGGAGCTGCTGGGCAAGAAGCTGATGCTTTAAATTGACTGGATGAGAGTGTGGGGTCTGGTGTGTGATCATTTACCAGACAGTCCAATTGGTGAAAGAAGAGGGGGCCAGTTATTGGACATAGGCAGGCTGGAAGCAGATCTGCTGACTGGGGCAGAGACTCCTCCCTTCACTGAATTACTATTAAAAGCAAGGAGAATATTTTGTAACTGTGATTAAGTGCAAATGTTTCATATCTTATTTTGGAAACAAAGCTGTTTTCATTTCTCCCAACTCAAGTTGTTATTTTGAGTTAGTATTTATAATGAAGATGCCAATGTGAACAAAACCTTTCCTTTTAAAAGAAAGCTTTAAAAGAGAGCTTTGTACTGTTGCTTTAAGTGATTTTGATATTGCTGTGGAACATGAAGCTGATCTTTTAAAGGTACCTGGAGAAATATGTTCTTAGACGACCAGCCTCTTTCCTGTCTTTAGGTCATATCACAGCATTGATTTTTAAACTAGAAATCAATTGAGAACTTAAAAAAAAAAAGAAGACATCAATGCTACAACATGGTTTGTGAGCTGCTGTCTTTTCCAATGCTTTCTAAGATAGTCCGTGGGATAGTTACAGTCTATAAACTCACCCTCTTTCCAGGGATTTCATGTGATTAATTTGGTACCTTGTTGTTAATTTATTTGTTAAACTCCAAATCCTGCTCAGTTTCCTTCTGGGCAGCTCCACAAGGGCTCATCAGTTCACTCAGTTTGTGCCTTACATCTTCTCTACCACAATATTTCCTCACTTGCCTCTCTCCAATGTGGGACCGAACCCTGGGTCAGTCACCAGTATCCCTGAACCCCTCCCAGCCAGAGCAACACTTGGTAACAGGGTGCCACATCCAAAGCCGTGACCACTAATCCATTCAATGGCTGTGACAGACTTGGAGAGCAAATCATGGCTTCTTTGTTGAAGAAAAAGAAAGTTGGTCTTAGAATTTTATTCCCAAAGTGAATCACATTTTCAAGTTTGTCTTTAAAGTGAAACCTTAAAGGCAAAGTGTGCTGTGGCTTTTCATCACCCATTAAATTTTACTGCAGTACAAAGTTTTATTTGGGAGACAACCTGAGCACTTTGGTGGACACCAGCTGCAAGAATCATGCTATCATGAAAGATTCCCAGCCTCCATTTCTTAGCTTAAATTCACATCTTCCTATACCATTGTTATTGGTAAACTTGGAAATAAAAGCTCCAAAAGCTTAGAACTTGTGAGACAAATAAGGCAGCTTTAAAAAAAAAAAAAACCCCAACCAAAAAAAACCCACAAACAGAGCACAACACAGTCTAAACTAATCATTTCACTTCAAGTGCTTTTAAAATTTTGTTTGTTTCTGGTTGAAGAGTACTATATACAAGTTTGGAAAAAAAAAATAATGGTAGGAACCCCGCTTTATCTCAGTTTATTTAGCTGGATACAGCAAGAATAATTATTTGCTGCTTACCTATCATTTTGATACTTGGGTCTGTGGGAACGCAATATCTATTTTGTAGCAGCTCTTCTAATTTCCATTCTCCTAGGGCAACTCATTTATTTTAAGGGTGCTCTTACACTACTCAGTGGAAAGAGAGCTTACAACTGTAAATGCAAGTTGTTCTCATTTTAATGCCCCACAGCAAATGGACATGAACAACATCTGTCCCACTCTTGTCACAGAGGTTTGAGAATAAAGGTGAGAAGCCCCATATCTACCAACAGTTGAGGCTACAAGTTTACTTCCAAATGAAATTCAAAGTAATATTTTTAAATCTTAGAACTCCTGCATATGTTGTGATGGGGCTGTTGGGAAAAAAAAACTTATATCTTCTGCCACCCTGGCTGAACCTACTGGCACAAGAGGAGCTTGAGTGGGGATTTTCATACTTTTGGCCTGGTAAGAAGGCATCATCCCAGAGGCCTCGATTTAAGAATTTGTAGTATAATCACACTATTTAAGTAGAGCCACTGTGAGAGTTATGTTTCCGGAGGACATATGCATGGCATATTTTAAGTTGCTTAAACAGCTATCAGGGTGGTTGGCTAACTTTACTGGCTGGTCACACAGGATACGTCCATGATCTCCATCACAAGCTGACAGCGCAAGTATGCGCTTAAGGTCCAACTGGGCTTTCGCACCCTCTTCTGAGGACCATTCCTGCATTCTTTATCACTTCTGACAACTGAGCTAGCTGGTTTAAAGCTAGCATATGCATGGCTACCTGTACTGTAGCTGCCCCTTTGACCTCCACATAGCTCTACTCTGATCCCTTTAAATTATAAAAGCTACCAAAAAAATATTATTTTAGAAATCATTTAGCAGACTTAGCTCCAGAGTTTCTCAGCAGTCATCTCCAACTCATGTAACAGCAACACATAACTCTTAATCCACAGAGTGTGACTATCTTGACTCACTAAAGGGAGCTCTGAGTGAAATACAGAAATAGCTCATGAATGCAGCCCAGGTGTCTTGCATACCAGTAGCAAGCAGCAATGGCTTAATAAGTCACCTCCGTGGGCTCTGAGAAGCAATCATAATCAGCCTGTTTTGAATAACATCTTGAAATGACAGGAGTGTTATAGGAGGAGGATTCACATACAAAAACGCTTTATGTAACTGGCTTTTTTATCCGGCAAATGGAATGCTCCAGGGTGTGAAAAGGGGAGTCATTAAGGCCCACTGGATGTTTAAGAAGAGACACCTCTAGCTTTCAGCTCTGAGCATCAATGTATCTGCACTGCCTCTTTTTCAATGGGGTGATTTCTGCTCAAGCTGTTAAATCCTTCTCTGATCTGCCAGCCAGGGAGGGGGGTTCCGAGCTCCTTTGTCTCCAGCAGTTTAACTTAATTCCACTGATGTCTCGCAGTTTATCAGCTACCACCTCTGATCCGATCACCTGGATGAGCAATCAGAGCGGAGTCATCTAATTTATACCAAGAGTGGGAACAAAGCAAAAGGTAGATGCTTGCTGAATCCTTACTACACAGAAGGTATTTCACTGGCGCAAAGAAGAGCTCCGCAATCATTCAGATGCGGGGTCACCCAGGTTCAAGACTGGACTCTAACTTTGCATTTACCTTTGTTTTTTTTTTTAAAATAAAAAAATAAAAAATCTAACATCGTTACAAGAGCTGGCAGCAGTTACTGATGCACAAGTGCAGCAACTAGGTGTGGTAACCATGGTTATCTGTCAGATTTCCGGATCCCAGCACTCAAAGGGAAACCTGGAAGTTAAAGAACAGGCTCTCTCATTGCCACAGGCTCAATTGCAAATAGCTCACAACCCACCCCCAAATTTAACCCAATACAAACTATTAGCAGGTTCCTCCTCTAATAACCTGGGAAGATCACACCTGTAGCTCACGAGAGGGCTCCAGGAGCCCACTCCCAAGAAGAGCACTGCAGCAGTCTGACAAGGTGCATGGCTATAATTCCTGACAGACCTTGTTGCTGCTAAGATATCCAGTACAACCAGGGTGTGATTTAATAGAGGAAAGCTGCAAATATTTAACTCGGTAGAACAGCAGTGCAAAACAGCTACATGCAGAGCCCCTCCTTTCTTGTGATATCTGGTGAGCACGGGTTAGTCTCTGTCTAGAAGACTTACGTGCTTCTTTATAGTAGTGAGAAGAAAGGCATCTTCACCATGACCAGGGTTAAGACGACCAAAATTTATTTTACTTTGTTAACTGGCCTTATCTAGCACACCCTTGAAGATATGTCTATTACGGCAGCCGTGCCAACCAAACTGCCTGACCCTTTGTACAGGTGTGCAAGCAGCTAAGAACATTCTTGCCACCCAAACCTTCAACTTCATCATCCCTAGGCTTCATAAAAAGATTTCTGCCCCAAACCTTTCGATGTTTCCCTTCTGCCACTTTTTCAGCAAGCACATAAACATCTTGAACTCCTTCCTGGTCTCAAACCCTATCTGGCCTCTGCTATTTCACTCTGGGCTCAACAAGGCTGAATTCAAGTAAGGATGTACTGTGAAATCAGGGAATACATGAAGCGGAAAGTGCTTATGCTCTGGTGTTAATAAGAAATAATAGTTCTCCTCACAGGACTTATTCAGGAAGTAGGGCCTGGTAAGAACGGAAGAAAAATGTTCCAACTGTGTAGCAGCCTTCATAAAAAATACTTTAGTACTTATTTTTCTGGGGAAAAACTGTTTTAATTAAACTAATAAAAGCTAACAAAAATTGCTTCCACATCTCAGTATCCAGAAATTTTCAGCCTAGTTTCGAGGAAGTTTTTTTTTGTCAGAAAAGCAAACACATGGCATACAAATGTCAAAAGGAAAATTTGGAATTATGACCCTGAAAAGATGTTAGAAGAATCTTGCTACCAGCTCACAGGGATCAGGCAAGAGTTGCAATGGACATGAAAAGATGACTCTGGGACAGTCTGAAAAGCCTCTCAAACAGCACTGAGAAAGTCAGAACAACATTCATACATTGGGACACTTCTCTATTCTCAAGCTCATTCTTGTCACTTAACTCATGAGAATTTCCAATAAATATTGTTTTGCGTTTTTCTATTAAGCTTTGAAATATTTAGTGTTTAGATTTAGGAAAAGCTGAAAATTGTTTTACCTTCCCCTGTGCTTTCCAGGGCAGCAGGAAACAAGTTGAATTCATGTCTATTTACTGTTACTTCAAATCTGTACCAGGAAGCTCGGGAAAATTCAAAGTATAATGAAGAGAGAAATATGCAATGGGAATGTTGCATTTTTTCTCGCACTAGTAGGTCCCTCTTCAGCCCTAGAAGGAGATTCCTTATCATCAAATCTAATCAAAAAACCAATTGGCTTGACAGCCTTGGCAGTTGGAGCTGCAGATAGAGAAATACATAGAAAATGGCAAGTCAAGCACATGCCAATTCAGCCAATGCCTCTCATACAAAATCTAGAAGGGCTACCTCTCTTTGTACAGGACAAGTTTTAGTATGTCAGCTATTTGCCATTCTGGGAGAGGGATTGGTTGGGGAACCCATCGCAGGATGATAAGCAGGACTGGCTGATGGCATTCAGAAAGGACCAGCAGAGGTGGCAGGCTGGGCACCCCAGGCAAGGCTAAGAAGGCAGCTGGTGGAGACCCCTCCTCACCTACATTGCATCAGTTATTGCTTTCCATGCCCCAGAAAAACTGTTCTTTTTTCCTTCAGCCATCATTTGTTTAAGCCACCTGTTCTACTTTGTGTCATGGTTTAACCCCAGCCAGCAACTAAGACCACGCAGGCACTCGGTCACTCCCCCCAGCTGCAATGGGGGAAGAGAATCAGAAGAGTAGAAGTGAGAAAGACTCATGGGTTGAGATAAAGACAGTTTAATAGGTAAAGCAAAAGCCATGCACGCAAGCAAACCAAAACAAGAAATTCATTCACTGCTTCCCATCAGCAGGCAGGTGTTCAGCCATCTCCAGGAAAGCAGGGCTCCATCATGCATAATGTTTACTTGGGAAGACAAACACCGTAACTCCAAACATCCCTCCCTTCCTCCTTCGTCCCCCAGCTTTATATACCAAGCGTGAAGTTGTATGGCATGGAATATCCCTTTGGTCAGTTGGGGTCAGCTGTCCTGGCTGTCTCTCCTCCCAACTCCTTGTCTACCCCCGGCCTACTCGCTGGCAGGGCAGTGTGAGGAGCAGAAAAAGCCTTGACTACTCAGCAACAACCATAAACATTAGTGGGCTACAAACACTACTCTCATCCCAAGTCCAAAACATAGCACTACACCACCAAAAACACTCTCCAGCACCATGAGCTTCTCAGCAATCCCCAGTTTCAAATAACTCTGAGTCCTAGTGTAACCATTATCATCATCTGCACCATTCTTGTTGCAATAGTCCTTCCTTGCCCTAAACTGGATTGAAATTGCTAATTTCATTTGTTACAGAAACCAAGAACACATCACACTGTAACAGCTATCAGTTACTGCCAACGACAGTGGCCCCCACCAGCCACAGACCACCTCCTTCTGTCCCAGGCTATGCTAACGGACCACACTTTTCACACCCTGCTTGTGCAGCTCCCCATGCCCAGCCATGATTTGACAAGGAAATGGAAGTAACACATGTTCTGGCGATCTTCCCTACTCAAATAATTGCTACCCTACTTTACAGGTCATACACAGCGTTTAAGCCTTTAAAATGAAGGGCAGGGCTCTCATCTGCTTCATTAGGGAACAGGACTTCACCTTCTAGCTTTGACTTCAACAAACCATTTGATTTGCCAGTAGAAACGACTTTTACTGCCAACTGTAGTACCTCAGCAGTAGTTGCCAACATGCCTTCCCCTCCCCCCCTGCCACTATTCCAATGCTGTGCACATTTGCCCTTGTACGCGTCAGTGCTGTGTTTTGGAAGAGCAAAATGAAACTTGAATAAAAGAGGTTGCTGCTTCTTCCCCCCTCCCTTCCCTTTCTGATGTTCCAAGTGTTGCTTGGACTAATCACCATTGAGATCTGTTAGTTTATGCAACCGTATTTTAAGATTCATGCTTTTGGAGGTCATTTGACTCATTTATACATCCACAGGGATGGCCCGATTTGCTCAGCTCAGCTTCACAGCTTTCACTTACAGCAGGGCTGCGTAATTGGCTTTGATGAGCTCATGAAAAGAGACAAAGCAAAAAACGTACAACGTTACAGGCAGATATAGATAGATAGATATATAGAGAAGTTTCTGCTGGAATGAATCAGAAAGAGCTGACTGCTGCCTGCAGTTCCTGCCCTGGCTTGATTATGATTTAATGTCCCAAAGATTTTTTTTTTTTTTTATTTTATCTCCCCTCCCCCTTCCAGGCCACTGCCACCTTACGGCCACAAGAAGCTGTTTCAGTAGGAAAAAAATACACATGTACTGCTGTACCTTAATATTTAGGGAGCCGAGAGAATACTAGACAGCACACTTTCCAAAGCACACAAAGATGTTTCTTAGAGAGAAGGGTTTATTACAAATATTTGTAAAGCATTGAAAATGGGGGTTTCAAACAGCCTTTAAAAAAAAAGCCAATGCTGAAAGTAGCATTCAAGGGGATTATGGTTAAACTAGCAAGGCTAAGAAATTTGTTAGCATAAAGAATTATTCTTTTCGACAAGTTTTCAGTCAAAGAAAGAATAAGTGAGAAACAGAAGAGTGGGAAAAGGACATTTTCTTATTTTGAACGACTTGGCCATGGCACGTTACATTTTAAAGCAAAGCCAAGCCAGTGGTGGGCAGGAACCACCTTCATTTTATGTCAGCATTAAAAGTATACCTGCAACTACAGGTTAAGTGTCACCTTTNNCACCTTTTTTGGGGGGGGGAGGGGGGGGAATAAAAATAATCATTTGTCTCTCAGATGGCTATAGAGTTCCCATTGCTATATCAGCCAAGGGTCCTGCAATTTTAACGAGTTTATCAACTGCACATGTCAGTGATGTGAGACGGTGTTATTATCCCAGTTGTACAAACAAGGAACTGAGGCACAAAGGCAAAATCCCGTTCAGTGTCACCGGGGCTAAGCAGTTCAGCTAAATGAACGAGACACTGCTTTTCCCAGTCAGCAGTTCCCCTGGATGTTGGAAGATTCAGGGAGCTGACACTGGGAGCGTGGCAAGAGCCCAGGTGAGCTGATAAGGCTGTGCAATGGGCATCCCTTTGCAAAACCCAGTCTGGTAATCACACCTGGTGGAGGAGCTTCTTGGGACTTTCAGTTCGCTGCTGCACAGACCAAGTATTCTTTTATCTGAGCTCATTCGGACTCATTTTAGGGATTCCTGTGGCCTGTAGCAGTTCCAAACACTAGGGAGGGAGGTGATGGAAAAGCAGCATCAAACCCTTCACGTCCACCTCTGCAAGGTAGACTGAAATCTAATTCAGGCAAGGCTGGCTGAATCCAAACTAGCAAAGGTTGACAAAGCAGCATGTCTGGGTGAGCTCTATTGAAAATAGAATTCCCACCTCAACAGACAGCACCACCCAAACCCAGCAGAAGCTTTGGTGGTGGTGTTTAACGCCAAAGAAGTTTAAGGTAATTTTTGTACATTATTTTTGTTCTCTACTACTTTGCATGTCCTAATTCCACACAGAGCCAGGAAAAGAAACAGGAACAGACTTATTGTGCCATGACTGAAACTAAAGGTAGAAAGGATCATATTCTTAGACCTCTAGAGCAGCTTGAAGGCTGTAAATGTGCATGCAGTTTGCAGAACCATCAAGGTTTTTGGGTGTCTATTAATCCTGACAGCTTACACATATGCGATTAGAAATCAACCAACAAAAATAGAAACACTTCACATTTGCATTTAGAGGGAGCTATTAATTGCCTTATGGATATGGTCAGTTTGTGAGCATACAGTATGGACTGCGTAGCTTTGTGGCTACCATTTTAACACAGATGTATCAAGTCAGCTGTGTGCTTACAGCATCTGCTTATCATCCTTAATCCTTTAAAAAACAGCTAATATAATCTTAACAGGAATCCTACATTAGAGAGAATCCACAGCCATCCATGATCCCGGCAGGCTTTCCAGGTAGTCAACGCCAATGTTTATAAGCAACAGCAATCGAGGGCTAATGCTAATTCTGGCCAGCACCTTAATTCTGCAGGTATCTCAATGGATAAAAGAGCAATGGTTTGGCACAAGTAAGAAAGACAATTCAAGCACAGTTCCTGATTCAGAACAACATAATGAAATCACTGCGCCTCCATACTCAATAAAACCAGGATGGTAACTACAAGGTCTGTGGTTCAGCACACACTAATTTCCTGTTGAAAGTTTTACAGGTGAGAATTTCCTTTCTTAGCTGATTTTCTCTGCTGAACAATACCACCGCCAGAGTATCCAATAGCCCCTACTTGGGCATTCACCAGAGCAACCAAGTTTTCAGACTAAGTCAGGACTTGCAGGATTGAGCCATTTCACAAGCCTAGGCTCGCACAGCCAAAGGAATAAGGAGAATCCACAGTCAAATTTGATGAACTCTCTCCACTGAAAGCCAGTTCCCTACTCTGACTCAACAGTATCACATTGATGCAATATAGTAAGAAGTCAGATCCATCACACACTCTTAATCCACTCAGAGCAGTTCTACACACAGGTTTTGTGTATAGATACCTACACAGGGATGTAATTCCTTTCAAAAGGTACTGTCACATTGGCACACTCACTATTCTAGGATAAATACAGTTACAGCAGCATGAAAGCAATTTACACCAACACACCCACTATTCTTTTTCTTTCCTGTATGGGAATAACCAATAGTTATAAGGAACACTCACACTAGCACACCTGTAGCAACAGCAAAATACCTGCAGACAACTTTGTGACAGGAATTACCTTGCTTTCGAGCTGCTTGAAGGCTACCAATAGAGGTCTTCTCTTGGGTGCAGCTAACACAGTAGAAGATCCCATGCACTACACCCTTAGAAATGAACACACTCCCTCAGTTGCTAATGGAATAGGCTTTTGTAAGTGGTTCCTAATTTGCTTCAGGCAAACCTGGATGACCCAAAGCAGTTTAACTTGGTCTGAATTATCAGCGTGATTTTGCCTGAAGCATTAGGGACAGCTGAATACAATCAAGGTATCTATCCTCATCTGACAGGTGTCCCACCAAAGGCATATTGGCTTATGCCTCAGCACATTACCTAGGCGATAGAGAGAAGCAGCAATCCTGCCTTGTGGCTATGGACAGCCTCTCAGAAACTGAGTGCTACAAAAGCCTTACTACACACGTGCCAGCTGTTTGGCAAAACCAGCCATGCTATGGACAGGATCACTGCATCCAGCACCTTTGCTTTCTGTCTGAAAGTTACCGATGGTGGAGCAAATCTTTGAAATAAAACCACCAAAATGCTATTCCCCTGTCATCTGAATGGGTTATTTCAGAAAATTGTCGAAAGAAGACTTTATCTCCATCCCAGAAAGTATGTTCTTGTTGGTATATTTAAATCCTGAAGGAAACTTGACACAGATAATTTCTGACAATGGTTTATAATCTTACAACCAAGAAGTCCTAAGAAGATTCTGAAGGAAAAAAAAAGCAGCATTAAATTACAAGAGATCTTCCATTTACCATCCTACATACCGGGCCAATGCAAACCTCACACAGCCTTTCCTCCTGCCTGTAACACTGAATGCCCTGGGATTCCTCTTTATTACCCAACCTTTGACTGAAGTCAAAACCTTTAAAGAAGTGGCAGCCTACAATGTTTCGTTGCATAAATGTTTCTTAACTTTTTGGCTTTTTTGCTGTATTGTTTGTGTTGTGGTCATTACATTTATGTTCTCCTGTTCTCCTGAAACTGCCACCCTGGTCATTTTAATTTAATAGTGCATCTGATTTTGAAGTCTGTCAAGGATTTAAATGTTTCTGAATCTCTGCTAAGAAAGAAGCAACAAGACTTGTGATGGTATTTTCCAAACACGTATGGGGTCCAGTGGCTTTGGATAGCCTCTAAGCTCCCTTTGCCCCGGCCTGGCTGTGATGCTGACACAACCCCTGCTATCACGGTATTGGCTTGACCTTCTCTCACCCACACAGGCTCCACAGAAAACAGAGTTGTAGCTGTTACTCAAAAACATGGCCACAAGGTAAGGGCTGAGCAGCAGTATCACCAGCCTTTTCTAATTGCGACCACTCAGTATTTGGAAGTGCCAATGGAGTGCTACACCACGTGTGAAAAACACAGGTTTAGGTTTCTATTCTGAACGAGAAGCAACCTTTCCAATCTTCTACAAGAGTCCCATCAGTGTTACATTTCAGTTCATTCTCTCTCACTCCCCATTGTTCTATGCCAGGTAAATTGCAAAGGTTGCAGAAAAAAACAAACCTGCTCCTGCCTCAGGCAAACTTTTAACTTAAGGGCCGCTGCAGAGGTGGAGAATCAAACCCCCATTTACAGTGAAAAGAGTTAATGCCACTGGTTTAAAACAGAGAAGTTTCTCCTCGAGTTTTGATAGAAAGCGTGGGATTTCAAAAGCAGCCCTGATCTCAGCTTATCATCTTCCTTGCCTTGAGCAGCAGCATGTGAGCTGGTCCTAGTCCCCATCTCTTACATGCGCCCCATGAAAAACAGCACCACTTATACATATGTACAAAAGCATATATGTATGCACACACATATATGCATGCATATATATATGTATAGCCACACACATAGCTAATATGTCTAACTTAGTGCAGGGACGTTACTCTGCAAACCTGCTGCCTACAAGTTAGGCACTGTAACTCAGAGATCAGAAAAAGCAGTCAAACAGAAAGGGAATGCCAGAGATCACGAGGGCTGGGCAAACAGCCTGACAAGCGGGCACCCCTTTCCCCCTCAGCTGGCAGACCTGGCTGGTAAGCTCAAGGAACGGCACCCCATCCTGTGACCACAGGAGGTCAGGGTGAGGACAATGTGCTATTTAGTGTAAAGCTGAATGGCTCGGTTCCTTTGCCTCAGAAAATTAAAACCAAGAAAAATAACTAATGCAAAAAAAGTCAAGTCTCCAAGGGATAAAAAGTAATGAGTGGTGAGGAGGAGAATCGACCTCCATTTCACGGAGTATATATTTATGCTGTCCTCAGCATCCCCACCTGTCGGAGGACAGCAAGTTGAGTCGATGAAGACGAGAGGACTCCAAAACCCTTAGCAGCCACAAGCGAGGCCTCTTCATCCCTTTTGCTGTCTGCCCCACCACCAACAGAGCATGTTCCTGGAGGAGGAGTTTGGAAGGAGACCGAGGAGCCAGACCACAGTAACTCCTAGCCAGAAGGAAAGATTTACGACTTGCAAGAAGTGCCTTCAAAACGTGCACCTTGGGGCCAAAGCAGCTTCTCCCTCTCTGATGTAAAGGCACAGAAGAGACCTGCACCCATGCTGGGGGGCCGTCCTGCAAAACCCAGATGAGATCCCTGTGAAGCAAGGTAATCAAGGTGACGGGAGCGTCATGCAATGGCAGTGAAAGATGAAAAGGGTTTCTAGGGATTCTCAGCTCTGAATAAGCTCAAAGTAAACTGAGCACGAGGCAGGGAGCACATCTGTGCTGAGAGTACTTATGGGGCTCTGTGACTTGAAAATGAGGGCTTCACTGCGAGATGTAGGGTCACACGTCCATGGGACAAAGAGATTTCCTTCACCCTTTGCAGCTGGCGGTCGCATTTTTTAAATTGTCCACATAGCGTAACTCTGTGTTCATTATTTATTAAAAACTCCTTTTCACATATTTTGCCGCCAGTGCTGAAAGTCTACAATTACCCAATTTCACCGTTCCCTGTCTCTCTTTGCCCACAACTGCAGTGCCAGCGAGTGTGGATCAATTCCAGCTATCTTTAAGTAAACTGGAAATACATAGTTATGCAAATTGCCCTGCGTGGTAGCCAGATAACACGAGAACTTTGAAAGACGTGGGAGAAATGCACGATCTAAATGCTCAGTGTCATTATTTGCTCTTAATTACATATTGCTTCCTAACAGCTGTTTGGCATGCAGCACCTGTTGTTTTAATGTTGCTGGAATAAAGGGTCTTTTAGCTGCTACAATGCCACTGCTTGGCCCTAATTACAGTTATTAGCAAGGACCAAAACTTGACCCGGGCTATATGGCATGGCTGTGCAGCGAAACACCTTTGGGCTAATGGTGTCTGCAATACTCCTAATATTTTTCCAGGATACATCCTTTTCATTTGCATCACAAAGACTATAAAGTGCTTATACATGACACCTCTAAATCCTTTATAATGCATCACGTCAAACAGCCCATTTAGTAGCGACTCCGTGGTATAAAGTAGCACAATACACTGAAGTTGCTATGCTGAATTGTGTCAAAAGATCTGCTTTTTTAATTCCCCCATAATCTTAGGGATGGAAATAGAACATTGTAGCAGTTCAGAAGCTGTTCCAGTGTGGCATGTCAAATGTTACTGCAGCACTATTTTGACGGTGAGTCATCATGCAAGACAATGAATTGAGACAAATATTGATGTGCCACAAAGTTCTCTTGTCTTCC